>CAUYON010016125.1:0-32690 GCA_963573935.1 Arctocebus calabarensis | reverse complement strand
TTCTGTTGCTGAGGGATTCTACTTTGTTTCTCAGATCTTTGAGGGCTGCAATTTCTTGCCTCAATGTGTCCAAATCTTTGGTCATTTGGTCTTTGAATTCCTTGAATTCTTGAGACAATTTTTGAAATGCACCCAGAATTTGTAAATCCAACTTTTCCTCTATTTTATTGATCTTGCTTGCAATCCACATTCCGACTTCAATTTCTGACATTTCAGCCATCTGTTTATGCATAGGATCCTCGCTTGTATCTGCCAGATTATTCCTTGGGGGGGTTGACCTAGTCTGGTTGTTCATGTTTCCAGAGCTTTTCCATTGATTCCGCTCCATGATTAATTTTATACCATTTGGCTAGATGAGTGGATAAGGAGAATTTGGGCTGGGAGTTCTAGGAGTAGTGATTGACCAGTTCTTTGCTTAAAAGCTTGGACTGGTGTCTGTACCTTTTCCCCTAGAGTTTTGCCACTGCTTACAAAACTGGGGGTCTTCTTGGTGTGGTGGGGTTAAGTGGCTCTGTCTTACTTTCAGCTGGTCTTTGTCTTACCCTAGAGAATCTGTTACTCTGGATTGAAATCTGAGCTGTGAAGGAATACCAGAGTTAAGTCACTGCACCACCCACAATTGAAAAGGTGAAATCAAACTTTCCCACTACCACATACCCAGGGTACCACTTTGGAAAGTCCTCAGGTGATTAGCCCAACTGAAGAAGTCCTAATCAATTGTCCTAGCCAGCACTGATCTCAAATGGAAGAGTTAAAAAAGTCTCTGGCAACTAGATAGCAGGGACCTGCTGGAAGCTCCTGTATAATTCACTTCGATGCTCTGTGAGCTCAGGAGGGCACCCCCCCAGCAAGTAAATAGTCTGGGAAGGTTGATGCCTCCTTCCCCACCTTGTGCCTCTGTCACACCCAGTCAGTGGTAACAGTTGTGATCAGTTTCCTCCAATGAGTGGATGCTCCAGAGGTTTGTGCCTACCTGGGTCATAGTGAGGTCTGTGGCTCCACAACCAGTCCGCTACTCCCTGTCACTGTTTGGCAGGGGGAAGTTAGGCCTGACAACCTGGATACTTAACAGGGGCTGGGGCGATTCACTCAGTTCCAGCCCTGTCCCTGATTGATGTTACTGCTGGAACAGAACAAGTTCGCAGAATTTATTTCTGTGAAGGCTATTTTCCCTGATCAGACTGGGGTTGCAAATGGGTTTTACTCCATCTGTGAGTTCCAGCCCTTTGTCTCAGCTTTCATCCCCTGAGGGCCAGGTTAAGCCAAGCAGCCCCTCTGTGAGTATTCTCCCACAACAATTCCACAACAATTGGAAAGGAAAATCAAACCTTCCCACTACCACACACCCAGTGTACAATGTTGGAAAGTCCTCGGGTGATTGGCCCAGTTAAAGAGGTACCAATCAATTGTCCCAGCCAGTACCAACCTCAAATCAAAGAGTTGAAAAGTCTCTGGCAACTAGACAGCAGAAGTCTGCTGGCAGCTTTAGTATATCTTGCTCCAGTGTTCTGTGAGCTCAGGAGGGCCCCCCCAAGCCAGTAAATTAGCCTGGGAAGGTTGATGCCTCTTTCCCCGCCTTGCCCCTCTGTCACACCCAGTCTCTGGTAACCCTGCAGGGCTATGGTCCAGTTCCCTCCAATGAGCAGATGCTCTAGAGGTTTGTGCCTGCCTAGGTCACACGGGGCTCTGTGGCTTCTCAGCCAGTCCACCAGTTATGTCGGTGTTGGCAGGGGGGGGAGGTGAGGCCTGACATCCTGGGTACTTGATAGGGGCTGGGGCGATTCAGTAAGTTCCAGCCCTGTCCCTGATTGATGTAAAGTAGACGAAAAAGCTGATAGAACAGAGCAAGTTCGCAGAATTTCTGCCCTGTGGAAGAGACGCTGGGCTGCTAATAGTCCTGACTTAGTCTGTGAGCTTCAGCCCTTTGTCTCAGCTATCATCCCCTGAGGGCCAGGTGTGGCTGAAATTTAGCAAAGCTTTGGTCCGCTTTGGCCAGCCACTTCTTGTCTCACTCTCTCACTGCTCCCACGCCCGGAGAACAGCACAGACCAGCTGCAACCCACGCCCTGTCCACACCCCTTGAGAAAGTGGTCAAGAATCTGGACTCCATTGGGGACAGACCTCCAAACCTCAGGGTGAGAGTGGAGGGGAGTGCTGGGAGTTCCAACTTGCAGGTAGAGAATATATACAGTTTTATACAGCTTTATGCCTGGCAGAAGAGTGCTGCGGCACAGGGGAAGAGGGTCTCTACGTGGGGTAGAGTGGGAGGACATCTGAACTCTGCTCGCTTGTTTGTATGGAGGTATGGAGTATACTGCGAGCTGTTCTCTTGGGGGAGGGAACTCCCGTCTGCTTGGTGATGTGCTCTGTAAGTTTTATTTGTATCCTTGGGGTCGCAGGTTGCTCCAGCAGGGTTAATGTGCGTTCCTGGACCTTGTCTCTTGGCTCAGCTCCAAACCATTGGCTTTCTCACTAAATTTCTGTCCTTTAACTCTCCTTCTGGACAGAAGCGTCTGCAGAAAGCTGGTGACAGACTGCCATCTTGGCTCCTCCCCAGCAGTTTTTTTAAGTTGTCACATGCTGTTAATTCTCCTCCATCTTGCTTAGTAATAGAGTTAAAACTGGATACATGGCCACCAGCTAGAGATATTATTGTCCAGTGTCACTCGCACCTAGAGGTGGCCACATGAGTAAGTATTCATCAGAGGCAATACACGAGTGAATATAATTTCAGCTTCATTTATTTGAAAGGAAGTGTCTTGCTCTTCACTTTCTTTTCCCTTGCTGAGATGAGATACTGACATGGCAGAGATCCGTGGCACCAGGACACTTAGCTAATGGAACAGAGACACTCTACCCACCTACCCTGGCCAGACTGGGAGATGAAAAAGAAAAACTTCTATCTATTTAGGCTACTGTGTTTTCTGGGTTACTTTGTCTGTATCAGCTTAACATTTATACTGTCTAGTACAAATATTTATAGAAATAAATTTGTACATTTAGCTACTGTAGTGCTTTGAATGGTAGCCCCCCAAAGACATTCCTGTTCAGAACCTATGAATGTGAGCTTATTTAGAAAATAGCCTTTTCAGATGTAATTAAGTATGCTGATGGGATCGTTCTCTATTAATCAGGTGGGCCTAAATCCAATGATATCTTTATAAAAGACAGAAGAGAAAAAGAGAGAGAGCAAGAAGAGAAAGAAGCCATATAAAGACAGAGGCAGAAATAGAAGTGATGTTTCTGTAAGCCAAGGAATGCCTGGGGCCACCAGAAGCCGGAAGAGGCATGAAACAGTTTTCTTCTCCTTTCCTTTCCTGTGCCCCCAGACGAAGGGCACAGAAGACGGAAGAGAGAGAGCTCCCTTCCTGTCACACTGCAGGTTGGTAGGGACTACACCCCTCTGGTGAGGCCACATTTCTACCTGGAGGTCTTTCATACAATTCCAGCCACATCTCAGCAACTCCTTCCTTCTTCCTACTTCCAGCAGCAGACTTGAGCCATCACATCTCGGTTTCCCTTAACTCTACACGTCTTTATATTTTTGTCAATAGCCTCATCATTGAACTCCTTTAAACCACTCATTGGAAAGTGACATCTGTTTCCTGATGGCACCCTCCACCCACTTCTTTTTTTTTTTCCCCCACCCACTTCTATGGATGTCAGAGCCAAGAGATGCTTCCCAGAGGACATGACCTGTGAACTATGTTCTGAAGAACAAATAAGGTTTCACCAGGTGCAGACAGGTGAGGTGGGGTCTCCTAAACTGAGGTAAGAGAGTTACAAAGGCTGGGAGGCTTGGGAGTGCACTGTCCACAGGGAGATCAACAACAACTTATCCTATTGAGAAGTCTGCAGGAAGTGGTGGGAAAGGAAACTGGAAAGCTGAAAGGCCTTGGATGTCACACTAAGGTTTGGGGGTTTTATCCCTGGATGTGATAAGAAATTCCAAAGACACCAATGACATTCTAATGCCATGAATCTCTCGACCCTTAGGTCTTTTCAGGAAAACTGTGTCCTGAGAAGCTGGTGTCAGAGCTCTGCTTGGAATTTATGCATTATTGGTTTTGCACTCTTCCCTGCTTGGTGGTTAATAAAATTAACTCCCAGTCAGTGAGCTGAAAAAAGCTGTTGACTTAGAAAAAAAAATCGAATTACTTTGAAAGCTTTTCCTTCTTAGTCCCAATTGATTGGGTCTTCTGCTTATGTAGTTTGGTAAAAAGGGAATATTCTCCTGGAGAAGTGACAGGGTTTCATTTAATTATAGGAAATTTGGCTCAACACCTTCCTTAGGTTCTTAGAAGAGGGAGTGCTTGATCAGAGCTAAGATCCTTGGCTTACATCGTGGGGAGAGGGAAGACTAGAGGGCTCACTAAGACCTCATGAAGGGAAGTTGAGGCCTCCCATATGGGAGTGAGAAGAAGGGGCATCCGGAAAAGAAAACACTGAGGAGGAGACAAAATCTCAGAGCAACGCCGTTCAATAAAGATATAGTGTAGACCACAAATATGAGGCAGAGATGCAATTTTAAATCTGTTTTATAATAGCTACCTTAAAAAAAAGGAGAAAAAGCTGGTCATAGTCCAAATATCCACAGATATTTTGGATCACCCAAAAGTGATATAATGGAATATCATCCAACCTTCAAAAGGAAGAAAATTTTGACACATGCTATACGTAGTTGAAACTTGACAACGGGAGGCTAAGTGAAATACGCCAGTTACAATAAAACAAACAGTGTTACGATTCCACTCAAGTGAGGTACTTAAAAATAGTCAGATTCACAGAGACAAAGTAGAATGGTGGTTGTCAGGGGCTGGGCAGAGGAAGGAGGCCCTTTTTAACAGGTGTAGAGTTTGCTTTTGCAAGATGAAAAGCATTCTGGAGATTGGTAGCACAACAACGTGAATGGACTTAGCACAACTAAACTGAACAGCTAAAGATGGGAAGGGTGATGTACATCATGTTATGTCTATTTTACAATAATTTTTTTTGAATCAACAAAGGACTGGGTACGGTGGCTTACTCCTATAATGCTAGCACTCGGGGAGACCTCAGGTGGCTTGTCTGAGCTCAGGGGTTCCAAGCCACCCTGAATAAAAGTGAGACCCTGTCTGTAAAAAAATAGCCCAATGTTGTGGCGGGCGCCTATAGTCCCAGCTACTGGAGAGGCAGAGGCAAGAGAATCTCTTGAGTTGAAGAGTTTGAGGCTGCTATGAACTATGATGCCACGGCACTCTACCAAGGATGACAAAGTAAGATTCTTGTCTCAAAAATAATACATAAAAAATAAAGAAAAAGGTTAAATTATATTTTGTTTAACCATTATACCCAACATATACTGTTTTAATGTGCAATCAATAGAAATCTATTCAGTATTCTACATTTTTTAAAGGAAGCAATTGAAATTTGGTGGGTATTTTCACATTACAGCACATCTCAGTGTAGCCAGGCACTCAGCAAATCCCCGGGCAGTGGAAGCAGTTATTATTAGGTGCAGACTAGGGGTGTAGCAGTGAATAAAGCAGACTCTAACCTGCCCTCCCACCTTAGAGGAAAGCTAGACCTCAAACCAATACCATGACATAAGATTGAGGAGTGTCATCATGTGGGAAGTTCTTCCCAAGGTCTTGCTTCAATTTAAAAGCCTCTTAGACTCTCCTTAGTGGGCAAAAGCTTTACACATGTTCTTCCTGGCAGGCCGCATGCACGCCATTTCTCTGGCTCTGCACAGCCTTTGCACGACAATCCAGGCTTCCTTTCTTCCCTGCATCATTTATTCTCTTCACCTCCTACCTGAATTCAGACTCGTATCAGAGTCTAGCTTCTGGGGGCAGCTTCCCCCCAACTCCCGGGTCCCCGGTTTTAGGAAGCACCACTTCTTCAAATAAGCCTTTGCAGCCTTAAACATGTCAATAAAGCTTCTTCAAAACTCCACTTTATCAAACCTTTTTGTATATGATTAAGAAAATCTTACTCTCAAAGACACTGCTATTTCTCACTGGCGTGGGTCAGGGTGGGCAAATGTGTGCTGAGCTGCTGTGTGGCTCCCACTGGGCACTCTCGACCTTTCTGCAATCATTATTGAATGAAGAAAAGAGATTACCTCTGAAGCAATTTGTAGTGAGCTACATAGGAGGTCAAGAAAGCACAGATTAATCTCCAAACTGATGAGATACAGAGGAAGAGGAAATAAAAAGAAAAATAAATTGTTGATAAAATGGTCCTCACAGGAGGTAGAAACTGCAAAAGAAGTATTCCTCTACTCTTACTTGACAGGGGTTGGCATTCAGAAACCCCTATGTACTCCCTGCCTGCCCTGTGTCATTAAAGCATCATGCTCTTGGGACAGATTTATAAGCATTAGAGACCATGAAACACGTTCCTCTCTTTTTTTCCTCTTAGTAAACTTTGCTAGCCCTCACCTTTCTGAGGACCCTATTCCCACTCTGCCAGGCCTCAAAGCCTGCTCAAGAAGTGAACTAACCTCTAGGCTTGGTTCTGCCCAGGGAGAGAAGGAAAAAGGTGGGCTCCAGGAGTCTCCCAGATGGAGCACTGGCACTTGGAAACAATTCTAGGCTGCCTTTCACTCCTGAAAACGTTGGTCATGTTCCTCAGTGCCCTGGTGAATGATGGAAAGCTCCTATCCTTCCTTGCTTCACCCTTGCAGAGATGGGAGTAGGAGCTGCTGAGCTGGGTGTCCAAAGCCTACCATGGGCACAGTGGGGGAACCCAGGTAGCCTCAGCCTTATCCTATAAAGGATGGTACTGCCTGGCTCCCTAGGTCTCAACAGTAAGGTTAAAAAATAAAAGACCAGTGCTTTTAACGACTCAATTTAGGGGGAAAAAAGTATCCTGAAGAACCTAATGTGTGCAAGGCTCTAGATAAATTGGTATTAGTCTATTCTAGACCATATTGATGATATTTGAGGACAATGGAAAGACATTATAGAGAATAGTCTGGTAATAGGCATAAAAAGCCACAAAAACATTCATATATTTTAACTCAGTAATAGCAATGCTGAAAATTAATCTCCTCCCTCCAGTTTTTTTTTAAAGGAAGTAAAAACACTCAGGGCCTGTTATCTTGTCTTCTACTGTTATAGGAGTCGATTCCTGCATACGTCATTCACGAGTAAAGTCCTGGAACCCTCCATCCTCTACACTGGCAGGCAATGAAGACAGTCAACCACAGACCACCTACACTTGTGTGCCAAAAGAAAGTTTGAAGTTATTATTTAGGAAACAGCAAGAAAAACTGTAGTATGGTTTTCTTTTAGCATCATTGAATAAATGCTTCTGACCTGACGCTGTTCTACCTTTGCCTATTACTAAATACACTAATCAGATTTATGTTTTCCAGAAGTGTCATCAAGCCACATGCAATAAGATGGTTCCAGTCCATGAACCCCTGTATCACTCTCCTCTGGAGAAACCCCAACTGCCCCCGTCTATCATCGCCCGATTCAGCAGGAAGCAGTTAGATTGAGTCTTCGCCCCTTTTCCCTAACAGCAGTTGGAGTTTCTACTCAGAGAGGGAGAATTGATGCAGGACAATTGGCACCCTAGCCAGCTCAGCGGGGCTGGCGGAACTTCTGCCTCCTCCTTGGCAGTGTCGGTGGTGTGGCAGCCAGCTGAAGAGCCAGCGGGCTGGATGAAAGGCAAGGAGGGGGACCTCCAACCTCCACTAGAGGCTCCAATTGCCAAAAAGGCTGGACAACTGCCGAGGAGACACCTGTGCCTTGGTGTCTCCTTCACTTCACACTTAGGACTAAATGTGGAACCCCCATCTCCTATGCCTAGGTCAATCTCTTGTGAATTTCCTAGGCCTCAATTCCATGAAAGGACTGTATCCATCCACTGATACATTCATTTACCTTGCCCTTGGTGGAAGGGAACTGTATTCATTCGTTTCCTGGCCAAGGAACCCATACACCTATATGTACCCTGAGACTAAAGGCCTAAAGGAGATGGGGAAAGACTGGGAGAGAAATGGAGAGAGCTTCTCTCTCCCCACTAGAATTCTCTCCCTCTACCAGGTGCCTTAATGTTTTCTGTGTTCTTTTCTGTGAATAAATTCTGTCTTACAAAAAAAAAAAAAAAAAAAGACCAAAAAACCAGAAGGACAATATCAACCAAAAAAACAAAAAAAAAAAACAAAAGCAGATGACCAAACGAGAGAATTGGCCAACAAAGATCAAAGCAAAACAAAGAAATGAAAAGTGTTGAGTGAAATTAGAACTTTTCATACACAAAAAGCTGACCCTGGACTATAGACACCACCATTCCAGACACTCTAGACTTATAGCCATAAAAACTTAGTGAAAAAGGGCTCCCTGCCTGTGGCTCAATGGGCTAAGGCGCCAGCTACGTACACCTGAGCTGGCGGGTTCGAATCCAGTCCAGGCCCACCAAACAACAATGACAGCTACAACCAAAAAATGGCCGGGCATTGTGGCAGGCACCTGTAGTCCCAGCTGCTTGGGAGGAGGAAGCAAGAGACTCGCTTGAGCCTAAGAATTGGAGGTTGCTGTGAGCTGTGATGCACAGCACTCTATCCAGGGTGACAGCTTGAGGCTCTGTCTAAAAAAAAAAAAAAAAAAAAAACTAGTGAAAAAGAATCTACCAACATAAATGAGAAAAAGTTTGTGATGAAAAGAATGAAGATGTCCCAGAAGTGATGTCAGCAAGAAATTAGCATTAAAAGAACTTTCAGAGCTAATTAATGACTTATAAGCATGAACAGAAAGGTTAAAATGTTAGAAGCTGATCCAAACTTTTTTTAAAAGTATGGCAATACCAAGGCATAGAAAAGATGTTCACGCCACAGTCCATATCAAAGTTATAGGAAAAGAAAGAGGAAAGTACGGTTCAAACCACACTTGATAAGCGTTTACAAAGAAATATGACATTTTAATTATGAATATTTCTGTTTTTTAAAATAACATACTAAATGGTCATTTTATTACTTTTTAAAACCTCCCCAGATATTTACAGCTATAAAAGAATTTTTAATGTTTTGATAAAAAAATTTAAAGGTCAGGGAAGAATCATAACTTTTCCCACTGATAACTAATATTCTTTGCAGAATTTCAGTTTGAAAGGTCATTTTTATAATCTCACACTCTGCAAAGCAATGATTGCTGGTAGATAGGTAGATGATGGTAGATAGAAGATACAGAGATAGATAGATAGGAATAATAGATAGTTGTAGAGATTAAATATAAAAAGGGAGGAAAATGATTAAAACAAACGTAGACAAAGTGGTAACCATGCAACTACCTTTTTTTAACCTCCCAAGTGTGAAGTCAATAAGAGACCTCAGAATACACTGGTGATGTAAGCATATGCACTAGATATTCAATTACCACCTTCTCAAGCAAATAACATGCAGACTTTGGGTGGATCATCTGGGGATTTATCTTTTAACTCGAGTGGATTTATAAGAAACGAGTTCATGAAAGTTCTGCCAACAACTCTATACATATAATAACAGGGAAGAGTCCTTTGCAAGTGTACTTCAGTCCATACAAGACATGTAGTTCTAATTTCATATAAATTCTATTCTTAAAATTACATTTTAGTTAAATTCACAAAAGCAAATGTCTAGAAGCAAAGGCTATCACTATTTCATCTTTAAAATAAAAAGCTTATATAAAAATATATACTAAGTTTTATTTAAATTTTCAATGAATCTACAATTTTGTATAAAGGCAAGTAAAACTTATTACTCTGTTCTTGCATTTGCCCTTATTGCTCTGTTCTTAGTTTGTAAAGCATATAAAGAATTTCAATTGGCAGCATCTGTAGCTCAGTCAGCAGGGCACCAGCCACAGACACCCAGGGTTGCAGGTTCAAACCCAGCCCAGGCCTGCTAAGCAATGATGACAACTGCAACCAAAAAATAGTCAGACTTGTGGTGGGTGCCAGTAGTCCCAGCTACTTGGGAGGTCAAGGTGAGAGAATCGCTTAAGCCCAAGAGTTTGAAGTTGCTGTGAGCTCTGATGCCACAGCACTCTACTGAGAGTAACAAAGTGAGACTCTGTCTCAAAAAAAAAAAAGTTTCAATGAATAAGAACATGAAATTAATAATAATTAGTTCTTAGAGGTTATCAAGTTATAATGTGAATGCTAAATCCTAATAAACATTGTAGGAAATAATAATATATGTGCTAAATATGAAAGAATGCAATTAATTTAACAATTTATAAAATTATTCCTGGACCATTAGTTGCCTTTCCATATGAGTGGATATTTTATTTTGTAAGGTTTCTCAGCTACTGAGACACTGTGTGTGGCAGTTTCCGAAAGACTTTTTGTACAAGATACGGCTGCTACTGGAAAGCCTCCCTTCTGGATGGGCCATGTGACTAGTTCTTACTAGTGGATTAAAAGGCAATGTTTTTTATCACCTTTGGCCCCAAATTGTTTAAAAAGCCAGCACAGCTTCTTTGCCCTTTCTTTCCCCTACTAGCAGCTAGAAGTAGGTCTTTCCAAATTGAGGACAAGGGAAATCCCAAGATTGAAGGAGCATTGACCTTCATCATGTGGAGAAAAACCACCTAAGTCCAGCAATACCCACTTTAGAGGGTGTTGAATTAATGAAATGCTGGGCTTTAGCGCTATTCCTACTAGTACCTTATATAAAAAATGTTGTCTTTTTACACAAAGAACTCACGTAAGTTCTAACTCAGTGCTGCCTAACAGAACTTTCTGCAGCAGTGGAAAAGGTTTTACACTGTCCAGCACAGCAACCATGGACCATATATGACTATGAAAGGATCGAAATATTTATTTACATAATTTTAATTAATTTAAAATTAAATTCAAATAAGCACATGTGGCTAGTGATTACCATAATGAGATGCTCAGTTCTCAACTTACCATTCCAACTTTCAAAAATATAGAGAAGATAGAAGACTTTTTCAGTGTAACTTCCAACCTACTTATATAACCTATGGTACTCAATCCTAAGAAGTTTGACCAAAGCAGATACATAGTTTGGTTAATTACATTAGTTTTTCTCAAATTAAAGATGGTGGTTAACTACTATCCACATCTGTCTCTAAAGCATGTGATTTTTTTCTTCAGAAGCATAGATAAAGGTAACTTTCGCTGTTTTTCATTGGGCATAAGGCAGAGGTTTCATCAGGAAAGTTGAGAGAATGAAACTAAGGGGCAACTGCTGCCTGTTGGATAAATATTACAACCTATCCTCTCTTCTTCTTCCCTCATCTTAGTAGTAAAATTTCTAAAGGCATCAAATTATCCAGAGCTACATGGGCATGGATTCTCTTCCGACCAGTGAATATAGGAGAAACGAATGTGAATCGCCACAGCAGAAGATGAATCACTAAATGTAACCAAAGTCCCTCTCTGCTTCTGACGGGGTTTCCATAATCAGTATACTGGTGGTACCTACATAATCCTAGAACATAAACTGACTTTCCTTCACTTCCCACAGAGTCCTCCCCAGGAGCACTCTGGTGACAATGGTGTAATTCATGGAATTCACGTCTCGCTGTTCCCCTTGACGTGACTGAATTACCATTTTGCCTCATTCCCTCCCTTGCCCCAAGGTCCAGTCAATAGAGAGCATCGTCTGTGCCTGTCCTGAGCGCTGGGACATGAAACAGTACTCTGGCAAAGACAATTCCTGTAGCAAGAAAACTGGAGGAAAGCTAATCAAGTCTTCTCAAGAGACACATCATAAAAGATCAGTTTGGGGATCAAAAGAGTAACGCAATGAATAAAACCTGTTAATTTTAATGCGTCACAGTTCCTTTTATTTTTTTTCCCCCTTGGCAATTTCAGTAGATGTAGAAAAAGATTTGTTTTAAGAAATGAGTATTTATCACTGTTTATAAAAACACAAGACCAAATCTAACCAAATACGGTCCAAAAAAGGGGAAAAGCAGATGAGGACTCTTGTCAACTTTTAATCAGCAAAGAACATCCCACTAATAAAACTTAATTAAATCATTAATTATTTAAAATGATTTTCTAACTCTACTTTATGGAATAAATTCCCTTTATATAATTGAAACTCTTATGAAATCTACACGTAAAACAAAGTCAAATGTTAAACCGGACAAGTTTAATATATTCACTTCAATCAAAAATTCCATTTCATTTATCCTGCCCAAATCTAAATCACTTCAGAATACAACATCACAATTTACATTTCCCTCACATCAGGAAACACATAGTAAAATACTGTTGCAAATGTGATGCCCACACCATGGTCTTACCTTATAAAATATAAAATGTAACTCATTCATTTTACATGTTTCATTTCATTTCAATAATGATGTATAACATTGTCCAATTTACAATGAATGTCAAATTTCTGGCACAAGATATAATGGACATTTACCAACTTTATTTTTTATCACTCATACAAACTATGTATGCACACATATGACTTCAACTTCCTTCAAACAGGTATTTCTTATAGTAGCAAATAACCATTTTCCCATATTATAAAGGCAGAATTAGATGCCCATTTTCTTCCTTGGGTAAAAATGCAACGTAACAGCTTAGCATCACATGGGTTTGAATATACCTGTTGGGTACCACATCACCTCTTATGTAATGCTATATACATTAAAAGATTATCTTGGAAGAGAGGGTTGTAAAAACAAAAACAAAAGATTAACTTAATTGTGTTGGTCTACCAAACACAACACCAATAATAAGGACCACTAAATGATCAAAGATATTACCAAAAACACAAATATTCTCTGGGGTTGTTTTACCCTGGCCAAATCAGAGTGAAAGAGTGAAAAATCACTCGTTTGTTTCCATCTACACTAAGAGTAACATTAAGCAGCTTTGGCAGGAAGCAGGAATCACAGCCCCGGCTCAACTCCTAATTTCAATAGGAATGGCAATCTTCCTTCCAGATGTTTTAGGCTCCTTAGTCTGAAAACAGAAACCCAAATACTATTTCCAAGACACTTTATCTCACGTCTCCCTGATATGTTTAGTGTCCCTCACTCACAGGACAGTTTTTTGCCCAAATCATCACAAACAGGGTTTTTTTTTCCTCCTCTCCCTCAAAGTCTCCCAGATCTGCCAATTCTAGCAAAACCTCTTTTGAACCTATCCACTTCGTGAGCCTCCATGCTTGGACTGCAGGAGAGAGCGTGCCTTCTCCAGCGCGCATTCTGCTTTCAACCTACTTAAGACATCGTGTTTAAACGTGCCTTTTTTCAGTCTTCTCAACACTCGATACTCTCTGGAGCTCTCTTTAAGGGAAAGCAATGAAGATCTTTGGGAGGAAGAGGATGTCCACGGGGACAGAAGTCTGCTTCAGGGAAATAATCTTAAAAACAAACGCCTTCAAGCAGTTGTTCCACCTGTAAATGAACAATTAAAATGCAAGAGAAATGATACACAATTTTCTTCCTTCTTGTTTTTTAGCAGGCACAGTAGTTATATACCTAAGGCAATGAGAGTTTAGATGTCTGTTTTATCATTGAAAAAATTCATAGTCTGTAACTATGTTAGACTATGCTTGTCTGCCAGGTACATTAGGGGGAAAAAATCCATTGCTTTCATCTTTCTCCTAAAAATGTATCTGCCTTCAACCCTCCTTCAAAATTTACCATCCCTTAAAGGAACAATCCATGCCACATAAGTCTCTTCACAATCTAACCCCAAATTATTTTGCCCACCTTAACTTGTACTCTATGGCAAAATTATCTATTAGGAAAATTCAACCTTCAGCTGCTCTCTGGACAAGCCTTATTCATCTCTCCATGCTTTTGACATGCCATTCCTACGGATTCTAAACCTGCTCATTTATTCAGGCATTTCTCAGACTTCATTTCCAGGAAATAAGGAGATCTACTTAAGGCCCTGACATTGCATTTTTAAAGCCAAACACTCCTGCAAATTAGAGAAGAGTTGTCAGGTAAATAGAAAAATATGCGAAAAGAGAAAGTCAAGGAATAATGAAAAATTCAAGTGTACCATTTTGAAACTCAAAGGGGAGTTTGATTTCTCTGATTTTATAAACTGGAAATACTAATTTTAAATGTGAATTATTACATTTACCCTTTAAACATTGCCATTGAGATTTTAAAAAGAAATGATAACATTATCTACTGAAAATAATGTTTTAATAGTTTTAGAACATTTTGGGGGAGGTTAAATTTAGGTGTTTTACTTTTTAACTCATTCTTCTTTGGTCTCTAACAAGGAATATGTTTTTTCAATGAAAACCCACTTTTGCAATTCCTTGATATTATAGCATGGAAGGTGAGGTTTACTTGTCTTAGTCATAGACAGCATTCTGTACATTTCATAAGCACCCAATACACACTGGCAATCTCCCCCAGGGGAAAGAAAATTATACTATTATAGTGGAGGTAAGGAGAATTTGAATGGTTCATTAAAGAATAATACTAAACAATAAAGCACCTAAAATGAAGCATACACATTGCTTCTTATATGTATCATTCCATATTCCAGGAAAAGCATTTGGGAATCCAAGTCAGTGACAAATTTATTTTCATAATTCAATTCAGTTAAAAATAACCAATATAGCTGAAAATTACAGAAGTGTGCTTTAGGTTTCTCAGACTCTATGGGTGTATTTTACAGTATGCTACTTTATATTAAACCAAAAAGAATATTAAAGAGCCATCTATACCAGCTTCTAATTCATGGCTCATTACCCAACTTTACGTAAGGTATATAATCTTGTCTGTGCCCCTGTTTCTTCACATGTAAAGTAAGATTTGTATGTGTCTTACACATTTATATCTGCCTTGGTATACTCCACTTAATTAACTGTATGTGTTTTTCTCACACTGAATAGTAAACTCCTGGTAGTTAAGGTGATGCCTGAACCATCTTTGTCTTTCCGCATAGGACATAGGATACTTTTTAAATACTGCTGATGTTTCACGGATAGTGCAGAATAGCAGAAAATTGAACAGTTTGCTTTGGAATTATAGTTCCCCAAACTGCGAACCAGAAAAGAGTTGCAAAATCCAAAAAGTCTGTGAAATACTGAGCCAAATAAATTTGTTTCTTTACAACAGAAGTTATCAGAAGCTTAACTATACATATATACATCATGACTATCCCAGAGAAAGTTGCAATAAATGGTCGGATCCCATTTCATCAAAGTTATCAGCACTAGTTGTTTCTCTGTTAATTGGAACAGTTTATCAGAGACAATAAAGCTAACTGCCAAAAGTAAAAAAAAAAAAAATTTCCCTTCCTCTATGGCCATGACCTCTACTTTGAATTTTAATTTGTCCAGTGAGTAGAGTTCAACATCCTTTTCTCTTATTCTTCTTTTTTTTCTTCAAAGATCCACATCATCTGTGATGTCTAGCTTCAGTTTCTTTTAATTAAAACCGTATGACTAAAAAATCTAAGTACAGACTTCTATGTTTAGATTTTTTTCATTGTTGATAGTTGATAGATCATTCTTAATTTGATAATATCTTTTGACTCCAGGGTCTTACTAAAGGATTCAATTTTAATTTTTATTTAAACAGTTCTTTTATCACACTCATATGTCTTGATTTATGCAATATTGCATTATACTGTATAGTTATAATAGCAAGCACCATGGACGTAAACCAGTGTCTGTTAGTGAGAGTCAGCTCACCTGAAGGAGCTATGATGGGCAAGCTATAGCGTAGCCCCCACGGGTGACCATCAGCAAGCCCTGGGCATCAGGACATATGCATTACAGGAGAAGAGAAAATCTCTATAGTCGGACAGCTGGAGAGTTTATTAAGTCAGGAATCACTTGCAAGAAGGTTTCTTGTGTGCTTCTGTTCTACAAAACGCACTGTGAAGACCTGGCTCTGAAAGGCCAGAAAGTCTCTTTCACACCTAAAATCATCTGTGATCACTAAGAAGATAGTCCAGGAAGCTTTTCCTCATCATATGCCCTATTTTTCCAAGGACCACAAAGTCTATAGTAGAAAACATGACTTCTCCTTATTTGTATCTTATGAAATAAATACTTCAATCCTATTATCACAAATAAGAGGGCCACAATATGCAGAGAGTGCCCAAAAGATGTATGAACATTTTAAGAAAGGAAAACACTGTATTAAAATTATAGTACTCAAGTCACATTTGACTTCTGCAATTATAAGAGGTGCTCGATTGTAACTTCTATTCATCTTTTGTTATGAGTATATATTGAGTATTATAATTTTAATACAGTTTTTTTTTTCCTTTCTTGAAAGGAATCATCTTTGTCTTCCCTACAGGGCATAGGAAGGTTTTTAATAATGGTGATATTTCACAAGTAGTACAGAAGAGTAGAGAACTTAGCATTTTACTTTGGGATTACAGTTTTCTCCTTCTGTGTATTTCTTTTACACTCTCTGGGTTTTGTTTTTTTTTTTAGTTAGAGTCTCATTCTGTCACCCTCGGTAAAGTGCAGTAGTGTCATAACTCACAGCCACCTTGAAGTCTTGGGCTCATGCCTTCTTCTTGCCCCAGCTTCCCCCATAGCTCCCACAAGTCCCAGCTATTTTTAGATATGAGGTCTCCCTCTTGCTCAGGGTGGTCTTGAACCCTTGAGCTCAGACAATCCATCCACCTCGGTCTCCCAGAGTGCTAGGATTACAGGCATGAGCCACCGCACTCAGCCACTCTCCATGTATTTAAATATGTTTCAATAAATTAATGAGTCTATTACCATATGAGTGATGTCAAAAATGTCTTCAATGTGAGATGACTCCTGTCCATAGTATGCTATTTTCTCACTATGTAACTGAGTCACCCAAAGACTGGCCTCTGGGACTTCATTTTGCCTTTTACCAGTAGTAAAATATAGTAGTATAATTTAGAAAAGTTCCAGTAACCATTCAATTGTAAACAACTAAATGTAAGCTAACCTTTATGGATTTGGTAAGAGTACTACTTGTGATTCACCTATATAGAGCCCTCTCTGATCTGTCACCTAAAAGACTTTAGCTAGGAATAAGTGACTCATTGATAAATCACCCACTTTGGATTCAATGTAAATTTACAATTCATGAAGCAACTCAAGAGGCATTTATAGAGTGATGGCAGAAACAACGAGATTGGGCAAATAAGTTCAAGAACTCATCCTCCAAAGAGTGCTCATTGCCAAATATCACTATGATCACCTTCGAAGCACCGCCTTGGTCGTCAGGTGACAACGCCCCTTGATCTGCCTTCTTGTCAAATTTGCACAAGTGGCAAATTTGTTTCAAAGGGAAAGTTGTCTACTGCAGGCAACACGTATCTGATATTGTTATCAGCAAATTCATTTTCCACCAAACAAATCAAGAACATCAAGAGTCTTCTTACAAAAGATACATAGTTGGAATTTGCTCCAGACAAGAGGGAAAGCACAACCTGAAACTTTCACTTTGCTTCACTTAAAAATAGTTTCATTTTTTGAGATGGTATTTGTGAAATATGCCAATAGTCTCTGTAAAGAGTATGGCAGACAGCATTTCTATTTATTTGCAAATAAACAGTAACTCTTTCTTTCTTAGTGAAAATGACACTTCCAGTGTTTTTATCCTTTAAGGAATATTCATTCTAGTTCTAAAATTGCAAAAAACATAAATCAGTAAAAGATACATTTTTCAAAGTCATTTTTCTTTAGAGCACCTCATAGATAACAGTTCAATATTCCATTACTGATACTCAAAGTCAAGTTGATCTTTCAGGTGAACTACAACAGAGAATTTCCTTCTACATTTATGAGTCATTTTAACCATTGTTGTGGTTTCCCAAAGGCCTGCTTCTGCAGCTATTAGCCAAGCAATGACAAATCACAGTCCAGGGAGAGACTGGCGACAGCTCTAAACTTGTGTATATTTACAAACTTAATTCCACCATAACTGGTCGGTGCATATGTAAACAAAGGGGAGGGATATTGTCAAGCTGAACATTTTAAACTCTCAAACAACAAACAAACCTTCAAAGATTGTCACTGCAACTATAGATATTATAGATGCCACACATGCTACATCACAGGTACCTAAATTAATTTGGAAATCATGGGAATATCTGTGGAAAGTTATAAAATGTATGCATATAACCAGATAACTAGAAAAAAGATAAATGTGACTAGTGTATAAGTTGTATTGGAAAGCAAAGCTCTGCTTAACTAATTGTTCATCAGATCTGCACCAACGGGAAAGCCAAGTTCATTGGATTCCAGACTCTGTGTCTCATAAAGTCCCTCAATTCAGAGTTGAACCAGTACCTGTTGAAAGCAGCTAACTTCCAGGCAGTTCCTACCAAACAATTACCCCTGAGTTCAAAATTAAAACAAACGTAAAAATGCCATTCCACCACCACTAGCCAGCCACAAATATCTGTTTCTATGCCTTTAGTCATTCAGATCTCATTAGAAATTCTCCAAAAAGAAATAAAGTCTCAAAAGAGAAATCAATAAGGGATGTTTCCATCATCCCTCACTATCTTCAGATTCAGACAATCTGTGGTCTTTGGAAATTGCTAACAATTAATGAGGAGTTTATAAATACCAGTAGAAATAAACTTAACAAAGCCAAGGCCAACATTTGCATTTCTATTACTCATCACAGTTTGGACTGAGAATTAATAACTTCACAAATTAACTACCTGCTGACAAGCATAAACCAGATTCACCTTCCACATCCCAAATGCTTGCCAGCAAATTAATTCCTCCTCTTTTCATTATTAATATAAACAAATGTAGTTATAGGGCAGAAATTTACCTCTCTCTTATTGCAATCGCATAGCAAGAGTAAAGAGCCAAGAAATAGTGTGATATAAAAGCAAGCTTTCAAGGAAAGATTTACTTAAGAAAGATTAGATGATTAAAAAAATTGAAATCTTAACATATAATTTCGGATAAAAATTAAAAGTAGTCTATGATTCCTTTCAAGGAAAGATTTGAGATTATATGACTTTTCCAAAAACATTCGGATTTCTCAGTGAGCAGTCAACTGTATTTTTCAAAATTCTATTTTAAAATATAAGTTTTATTACTGCAAAGAACGTAGAGTACACCCGAGGCCAACATGTCACTTTTTCTCAGGGTGTCAGCAAAAGCTAGATTAACACAGGGAAAATTTTGGCTTTTGCCATTTAAAACTTAACCCAAGATACTTTTCCTAAGGATAAAAATATGAAAACAATATAAACGAATCTTCCTGGCCACAAAAGGCCCCTCTACTGGGCAGTAATGAAATGGAAGTAATGTTGGAGCCGTGTGCCTTGTCAAACACACTTGAGTTCGAATCCAGGTGTAGTCACTTATAACTGTGTGTCTTTGGGCAGGTGATTGTTTTCTTAAAAGATTTCTACTTATTCAACAAATGTTTGTTGAATGCTTCCTCTGTGCCAGGTTCTGTATTACAAGAAGAAAATACCAATACCTTCACAACAAAAACAGGTCAGGACACTGATTCCATGAAGATTATATTATAGAGGAAAAAGCAGATATTTAAACAAGTAATTGCAATTACGAGGAGTGTCTTAGAAGGGGAAGCCTGGGTTGTGTGGGACCTAAAACAAGGGAACCTCCTCTGAAGGGTTAAGAGAAGTAGTTGTCCAAGGAACTGCCTCATTCACTGAAACCTAAGGGAAGTGGGAGAGTGCTAAGGGAATTTTAGAGAAAAGTACTCTAGGCAAAGGGAAAGTAAGAGAGGACAAGAGAAGTGTGGGGTCAAGGAACAAATGGAGTCCAGGAGGCTGCCCCAGAAGACAAAGGAGAAGATGGCAACTCAAGAGAAGCTACGTCTAGGAGAGACACACGAAGCATGGGCAAAAACTTGGACTTTATTCTGAGGACAAGGGGAAACCATCCAAGGGTCAAAGGAGTGGAGATGCAGTGGGATTTATATTTTTGAAGTTTAGTCTAGTTGCAGAGACAAGCAAGTGTTGGATGCAAGTGAAAATGGGAATATTAATTAGTGAAAATGGGAATATTAATTAGTGAACTCTGGAATATCCAAGGCAAGGGAGGGATGCATTTGTGGTGGAGGATCAGGAAAGAAGTGGGGAAATCAATGAGAGATTTAGGAAAAAGTACCATCCAAATTCATAACAGTTTATGTATGGCAGGGGGTCATCAAGAAGTAGGAGAGAAAGAGAGAGAGATTCTCTAGCTGTAAAATAAGGATGCTAACCCTACCCTATATTTTTGTGTGAATAGAAATGTAAATATGATCTGTGTGCGCAGTAACTCCTACAGGATTAGAAACTCAAAACAATGCAAACTTCACACTACTCATAAGCAATGCAAGATGAACTCCCCCACTCCCAGTCCAATTCTTATCTACCAACTTTTCCAATCAAGTGTAAGGATTACCAGTGCACCAGCGCTAATGAGAGTAAGTATGGAAGACATCATATTGTTCTTCTACTCAGTAGAAATAGCTCATAGCAAGTCCTCTGGATTATGAACTGTATAACTTTATATATTGCAGGTATTCCTTGAAGAGCCAATAAAAAGTATTATTTGAAAAAAATACCTCAATCACTTTGGTAAGATTTCTATTAAGTTTGTGAGGACAGTGAAAACCATACACTTGCATTCTTTCCACTGAAGTTTCTTTTACTGCCATCGGCTGAACTTTTTGTGGTAAAACTATTTGAGAATGAATGAAATCTTGAGACACTGCATACTTTGCAACCCCTCTTAAATCACCAATGAAGAACAGCACCAATGATTTTGTACACATTGTACTGTCTTGTAATAAACCTCACACAGTCAGCTTTTCTTCCAGAACTGAAACAGATTGCTGCTTCTTTAGTTGAGAAAGCAGATGAAATATCAGACCTGCATTTAATAGCTATCCTGGAAAAAAAAATCTGGTTTTTGCTTTTTTTTAAGCACATGTAATTAAGCAAGTAAACTTTACTGTAGACAAAGAGAACTTATCTTTTTCTCCATTTTCAAAATTGATGTTCTGATAAAGTACCATTCTAATTATTGCAATATTTTGAAAGAAGCTTTTGAGAACAATCTGAACAACTACATTATCTAATTTCACTAGTTATTTAGTTCATCCTTTTTTCTATGTCATGAGAAACAATTAAAATGACATTGACCAAACTATTTGTGTTCATGATGAATGGAAATGTTTAATGAAAGAAGAAAAACAAAACAAATATTTAAATTTTCCTTCCATACGTACATACATGTAAATTAATCTCAAACTCACTCATTCCAATTCCTTCATGAATTCTCATTTAATTTTGGAGAGAGAAGCCAAGTTTAAGATGATGTCTACGTGAGCACTTGTCTGTCCCAGTCCTCACTTCCCCTTCTCCATCCTTCTCTCCACTTCTACAGAGGAAGATCTATGGACCACATCAGTAGGGTCCCTTGCCTCTGTCTTCCTGCTCAGTTCAGCGAGCAGGAAGGCCTGGCAGGAAGAAGACTAAGGCCCACAAACTTCTTCCCTTGGCTCCTTCCTGTTAAGTTTGTCTCAGACACTTACTGCTCCTTCAAGGTTTTGTCCTTTGTGGGACTGATCAGGTTCAGATATGCCCCCTCCTCTCATTCCTTTACACCTTGAGTGATAGCAGTTTATCTATCTAACTAGTATTTATCTAATACTACCTGATTCTCATGCATTTTAAATAAAAACTTCTTACACTATTCTAATTTCAGTGTGTGTCTGGTTTTTTTTTTTTTTGTACCCTAAATAATATAATTTAATTTTACAGATGGAAAAACTGAATCTGAGAAAAGTTAAGTGGCCTGCCCGAGCGACCACAGCTATGTAGCCCGTCAAGGAACAAAAGAATGGGAATAAACAGAACACTCGGTTGCCAGTAACAGAAACTTCTCTGAAACTAATCAAACAAAAAAGACAAAAAGATGAAGAAGCTCATGGAGTCATACAGCTGGGAAGTTCAAGGCAACTACCTTTAACATGTATAGATGCAGAAGCTTGACCTTTGTCATCAGGGATATATCCCTTTTCTCCATCCCTCTGCTTTGCTTTTCTTCATGTTGGCTTCATTTTCAGGCAGACTATTCACACGCAATAGAAAACAAAAATGCAAAAAGCTATAAGATTACTACTCCCGGTAACTCTAGCAAAATGTTTGAGCCAGCATCAGTCATATGCTCACCTGTGAGATAATCACAGGGAATCCTGATTAATCAGGTTAAATTTCTGTCCATCCTTAGAGTCAAATAACAGAGTCAGCCCTACCCCAAAACATGGGCTTGAGTGAGGAATCAACGACTCCTGAAATAAAAACAAGAGAAACATTCCTCTGAAGTAGGAGTGAAGAGAATACAACACAGGCAGTACCAACAACAAATATCTCTGGTATTCAGAAACAAGAATGGACTCACATACTATTCTAAACCCCATTCAATTTGTATTTCACTATGATACATAATTAAACCAAATTACACCAACCTAACCTGAATCTTGTTTCATGGGAGCAAAGGAAAATTATCAAACTATAAGTATCAGCAACTGATATCTGTATGGAAACTATCAGTGACAGCAGACTTTCATATACATTGCCTCATTTAACTAACTTATTCCAAATTAGGAACTCTAAATTCCCTGCTTCACGGTTTTTTGAGGTCAGACAAATGTTTTTGAATTTCAAGAATCACAAGATTATTTCTAATCACAATTGCTTCAATTGTGTTCACATGTTGTTGAGAAACTACAGTGTAAACATCTGAGAAAAACTCATAGTTGTCCGTTTTATTGTGCTAAGAATCTCTGTGGAAATTCAGCCAGAGACCCATCATGATATATTTCTAGGCCAAAGACCAAAGTTCCTCACTTGGTCATGTCTTTTTTTCTTCAATCTGCACTTTACCCAGGACCCAGGGGTCACCAAATACTAAAAATACAGCCTCCCCGCCCTCTTTGAAAATAACTTGACCAAGATTTTACCATAATATTTCAGAAAAGCATAGATATTTGGGAGTAAAAAAACCTCAACTAATGATCAAGAGGTCAAGGCTAGAAAATTCTCGGGATGAGCTTAAAGCAAACTGTGGTTTGCTCTGGTGAAATTTAGTGGTCAAAAAAACACGTGAAGAAGATGCCATGATGAAGCATTTAATAAGACAGGGAATATAACAAATTTGTCTGGATCTTACAAATGTGAACCCTGAAAGAATCGACCCTTCAAGATAAATCACGAGTGGCTAACTGAACCTAAATTCAAAGTAGAGCCATGGGACCATTTACTGACTAGAGTGAACAAAGTGCTCTATATCCGTAGAAACCTCCCTCTCTGGCTTAACTTGGGGACTTTTCCAGCTGTCCGATCGATTTACACCTTCAGAAGCAACCAATAATCTGATCTAGCGCTACCATAAGATCTCGGAGGACAACAAGCATCAACCAATCAGAATCAAGGAAATTTGTGACGCACCCTTCATTTGCATAAGTAAACCAGAGTGGGAACCAGGGCAAGAATTTTCTCTATAATAGATAAAACTTCTTTTGTTCTCTCAGAATGCACCTTTGTTTTTACTGAAGAAAATGTCCCATTTTGCAAATTGTTCTCTAGAGTGCAATCTCTTTCTTTTTAAAAAAGAAAATCTTGGCTGGGCTCCTGTGGCTCAATGGTCTAGGGCGCTAGCCATGTACACTTGAGCTGGCGGGTTCGAATCCAGCCCGGGCCGCCAAACAACAATGACGGCTGCAACCAAAAAACGGTCGGGCGTTGTGGTGGGCACCTGTAGTCCCAGCTACTTGGGAGGCAGAGGCAGGAGACTCGCTTGAGCCCGGGAATTGGAGGTTGCTGTGAGCTGTGATGCCACATAACTCTATGCAGGGTGATAGCTTGAGGCTTTGTCTTAAAATAAATAAATAAATAGAAAAAGAAAATCTTTTTTCAGTGAATATATTGACACTAGTACTTGATTCATAAGGTTAAGTGGAAAGGCCAAATGTGCTAACTTGAAAGACTAACCTGAATTTGTTTTTGCACCTTCTTGATAAAAAATAAAATTTATTGCCAGGCAAGGTGGCTCATGCCTGTAATGCTAGCCCTCTGAGAGGCTGAGGCAAGTGGATTGCTTGAGCTCACTAGTTTGAGACCAGCCTGAGCAAAAGGGAGACACTGTCTCTACTAAAACTAGAAAAAAACTGAGGCAAGAGGCTCGCTTGAGCCCAAGAGTTGGAGGTTGCTGAGAATTATAACGCTAAGGCATTCTACGTAGGGGGGACAGCTTGAGACTCTGTATCAAAAAAAAAAAAAAAAAGAGAGAGAGAAAGAGACAAAATTTTAAAAATAAATAAATAAAAAGATTTAACACAAATAACTATATATAATGTGTTTATATGTATATACATACATGTTTGAAACGTGTTTATATACATATATGTGTATAGATGCACCACAATTTCAGAGCTAAATCTCTGAGTCAGGATTCCGAGGCGCTACCTAACTCTACAATGGAAAGTCCCAACGATGTTATTTTTTTAATTTGCCTTTCTCAAAAGATCTGTGGCAATCAATGATCAAACCCAATCCGCAGACAGAAGTGCAGTAATGCCCAAGACAGAGTTTATTTGCTGCTGCTGCTAGTTAGACAAACTGAAGTTAATACTTCTGTCAAAACTTTTTTTTTTTTTGAGACGAGAGTCTCAGTCTTTTATCCAGGCTAGATTGTTGTGGCATCACTGTAGCTCATAGCAATCTCAAACTCTTGGGCTCCACCTACCCTCCTGCTTCAGCCTTCTGAATAGCTGGGACTACAGGCGCCCATCATGATGCATGGGTAGTTTTTCTATTTTTAGTAGAGACCAGATCTCGCTCTTGCTCAAAGTGGTCTAGAACTCCAGGGCTTAAGCAATTCACCCCTTCGCCTCCCGGAGTGTTACGATTACAGTTGTGAGCCATCACACCTGGCCAAAAGTCAAAAATATTTCTATAGCTCTTTACATGAGGAAACAAGTGAAAATCTCTGTCCTCTGGAAGAAAAATCTAAGAGAACTAATGACAGATAGGATGTGGGGATAAAGAGGGAAGAATGAGTAAAAGGCAAGCTCAAAGTCCTGAGCTCCTGTATATTCACTCATTAATGTTTCAAAAGCTCTTTTCTTTTGTACCAATTGCAAAATGATAGGAAAGAGAGCAGCCCAAGTTGATCTGCATTTTATAACGACAGTTCCTGAGCAGCCTAAGAAGGAGCCATTTCAGGGTTGAAATTTCATTTTTTAGGAATTGGGAAGCACACTTCAGTCTATACTCTGCATCTGTGGCAATTATCTAAAAGTAAACTCCAAAGAACTTGATCCAAATCTTCGGTGCATTCCTGAAATTTCAGTTGAAATGAAGTGCAGTTCTGGTAAGTATGATTCAGTCAGAGATTAGTCAGCTCCAGGATCAATTTAGACAAATATCTGAGAGTACCATATCTGGTCAACCTGGCTTCTCCCCATTCTCTAAACGAATGACTGTTTAGTATCATTTAAAACCCACAATTCAAACAGTTTCATCTCAGTTCTTTATATTAACTTTGACATGTTAATACTGTGTAGTGTTGGAAAAAGCTTGCAAACAAGTAAATTTATCAGACATTCAGAAGCAAAATAGCTATTGCTCTAGAAAGAATAATATTGCCTTGACTTGCCTGATTTTTGACATGGTGTCTAACAGGTAACAACAAAATTAAGAAAAAGAAGGGCAATGCCTGTGGCTCAAAGGGGTAGGGTGCTGGCCCCATATGCAGGAGGTGGCAGGTTCAAACCCAGCCCTGGCCAAAAACTATAAAAAAAAAAAAAAAAA
The DNA here is from genome assembly GCA_963573935.1 of Arctocebus calabarensis. Classification (NCBI taxonomy): domain Eukaryota; kingdom Metazoa; phylum Chordata; class Mammalia; order Primates; family Lorisidae; genus Arctocebus; species Arctocebus calabarensis. Next base: position 6,950 of record CAUYON010016125.1, on the reverse strand, counting down.
CAAGCAAGAAAGAAAAAGATCAGATCTCAAGATACAACCTTTGGGTCTCTCTTTCTGAGTTTTAAATTCTGAACATGAGCACCACAATATTATAGCTCACCATTACATTTCAGGAAGGCAACACAGAGGGGAAAAAAAAAAGATTTGGCTAGCAAGCTGATTTTATCCAATCTTTCCATCAAAATATAGTAAATATTTACTTTCCAACAAATAAGAATGTGACCATGACACAAGTGTCAAGTAAGTACTGATATTAAATACTAAATGGTCAATGTATAAAATGACACACACATACCACTATATGTTCTAATATTATCGTAAGGCACATTCAATATGTTAAAAAAATTGATCTGGTCTCCCTAAAGATTTTATAATTTAAAGATATGATCATATTGTACCTCAGATAGTAAGAGACAGCCAATAAAATCGGACCTCAACAAATATCGTAACTAACAATGGAAAAAAAATAAAAGCCTATCAATACAAAAGAATTTTCTAGGAACAAAAGAATCTAAAAGGTTAATCTCTACATTATCTTTGTGTTTCTCGTTTCATATTCTCTCTAAAATGCTACTCCTCCAATAAACTATAAATAATTTGCATTCTAAAGCCTGGGGTGTAAGAAAGTTCGCCACTCTTGTAACCTAAGTGTGCAAGATTATCACAGGTGCAGGCAATTAATAAGCAGATTGTCCTACACCCAGAGTCCTTAGGGACCCGTCAGAAAGCAGTAAAGAGCCTTTCGAGATCTCAGCTCAGTTACAAATAGAATTAAGCAGAGAAAACTTATGCACCCTGTTCTCATTTTCTCCATTTTCTTTTGAAATTGAGAACACACATAGGATTCACTTTGAAGTTAGGGCTGCCTGAATATGATATTATTGATTTCCATAACATGTTTTTGCTCTGTGATGCGGATGTGCATTTTTCAAACATATTAAGCAAGGCTTTGATCTGATTTGTTCCACCAGAACACTGTACAGAGGCTGAAAACCATTTCTATATAAGGGTTTGCAGTGCTGAGGGGAAGATTGCTGTAGCTTGAAAGAGGTTGGAAATATCCCATCTGAAAGCTCTTTTCAGTCTTCCTCAGCCTAAACATTTTACTCAGAGGGGTCAAAGGTCACCAACTGTCAAAACAAAACCAAAATTACACAGTGCTCCTGCAAGGGAGCTCAGAAGAGTGGAAACTCAAGAGTTCAGAAACTGGGCTCCTTAATTGCAGCACGTAACGAACAGTAAAACTGCCCTTTAAAAGTAACAGGTATATTTTTCTAAATTCTACTGATTTTTATAAGCTGCCTAATAAGTTTAAAGGACTAGCCTCTTCGGTATCAACGTAGAAACTGAATTACACTTCCCTAGAAGGAGGAGTGGGGGACCTGTCCAAAGGGGGACCGTCAGAGCAACTGGCCTGCACACTCCAAAGCGCCAGATGGTGCTTTCGGGTTTCATGAACCCAAAGGTTCATAAATCTTCCTTTAAAGTTTCCAATTCCAGAAAGAGATGGGATTTTTTTGAGGGATTGAGGAGTGGAGGAAATCTTAGCCACTGACTGAAAAAGCCTAACACTCTTGTAGGCTTTCTTGCTCCTTGAGGTGCGGGCAACCTGACAGCCACCAGAAAGCTCCAAGCACGACATCACCTGTGGCCCAACTCACTGCGGAGAGATGACCTGATCGCCCGTTTTTCAGCCGTGTCTCAGCATGGTGTAGAGAGATTCTAGGGGTTTAAACATTCAGGGACTGTTGAAACAGAATATGTATCTGTTCATTCTTCAGTAAAGACCAATGCAAATAATTTTTTTTAATTTAACAAAAAACGTCCAGCTTTTAACTTCTCTTCAACATTGCTCAGAAAAAACAAATTACAAAATGACTTCTCTGAGGTCTACCTAAATGGAGGTCACTGTACCTTTTTGCAAGTCAGCTTTATCCTAGAGCCCTTCATACACTCTCATACACAGAGATGTGATTGATACTCTCTCTCCACTGTCTGCCCAAGGGAAGAGGGAGTGGCCGAGCAGGAAGGGTAAAGATAATTGGAAGGAAGCCGGGAAGGACAAAGAACACCCGGCACACACAATGTGGGTAATTGACTCATTTCATTCATGAAGATCCGTGTATCTACACAGCATGTTTTACGTTTGTGCCCAAACTTAGTTACAATGGCATTTAGTGTTCATCCAACCAGAGCAGAGTCAGAAAAATGAGGGGCTTTGTTTTTGTTATGAAAATGAGTGAATTTGAAAAGGGAACTATCCTCAGCAGACATATCAACCATATTGCTTAGCAATGGAAACATAGAAACATCACAGTAGTTTATGTGAGTGTACCCATCTTGTCTCTGTATGAACCTTCATTTAACATTAGAATAACTTCACCCTCCTCTCAGATTCATTCTTTCCTCACCGAAGCTTATGAGCACAAAATCTCCTTATGCATCACAAGGTTCTTGGAAAGATCAAATAACAGAAAGCATGGATATCAAAGTGCCTTGTAAACTGTGAAGGTTTATAATTTTAATGATCGATTCCTGTGCTGAAATACACACAAGGTAGAGTGACATGAGAAAGGCTAAAATTCATACGATTGCTTACTGTCCAAAAATTATATCCAATATCATTTAGCAATGACCTTCAAGTAGATAAAGAATTATGAGAATAAGTAGGCTCACAATTGTGGAAAATAAGGGGGAAAAAACATACAGAGTGAGTTCAAGCTTCAAGGTGTATATAATAAGAAATTCCAGCAGTCTGCTTTGCGGAGCACTGGAGTGGATGAATCATTCAAGGAGACTGTGATCTGATCTTCCCAAGAACTATAGAAGGGCAGAATGGTCACCATTTGATGTGGTTCATACTTTGCGACTAAGCAAAAGAAATCAGAGCAATTAGGTCGCCCCAATTGTGTTTTCCAGCTCCCAAATGGTCAAAGGATTATTTTTTCTAAAAACCTTATGTGAATTCTTTATAACTTTAATGGATGATACACATGAAGGTAATAATACATTTCCTACTACTGGGATATTATTTTTAAATTCCATCTATTATGCTGTCAAACAATAAAGTTATTTTTTAAACAAAATATGCACCACACAATAAACAGAAACTTTCACGGCAGTTATTGAAGATGAAACTTCTGTTTACAAGACACCCTAAGGGGTTCAAAACCATATTAGAGAGATGCTAATAATAAGACAAGAGCAAAGTTATCTGTTTTTATTTGTAGTTCCCCAAAGCCTTTAGAATATGAGCTACCCAGGAAAAAAATATTCCAGCCAAATCGAAAACTTTCATCTTTTCCGTGACTGGCTGTCATAAACGCAATCACAGCCCCTGGCAGCCTGGAGTTAAGGGCATCATTAGTAAGAGATCCCTCAGCTACACTTTCTGTACATATGTATGTGTATACTTGGGCATTTTCATTTATATATGTATTTTTCAGAGAATGAAGGGAACATTACAATTCTGTTCTTGATTTTGAGCTTTTATGATGTGGTATTTTCACTTCTCTCACTGAGATTTTACTCTGAAAAGAAGAAAATTTGGGCAACAACAAAAATTGACTGGTTGCTTTGTACACAGGAAAATGGGAGCCTCACTTTCAGTTCCATGCCAATAGCTTTGTTGTGGGCCATGAGTGTAAGTGTGTGTGCGTGTACGTGTATGTGTAAGTAACACACATCTACATGCATACAACCTCCACCACTACTCAAGAAGCTTGACAGAGTCTTATACACCACCTGCCTAGTTCTAACAGGCAAAGTCCCTAAGCTTGGAAAACAAAACCCTTTTCTCAGTACTTTGTCAGCCTTTTTGATCTCCTCAAAAACACAAGTGAGAGGCAAAGCTGGGTGCAGTGGCTCACACCTGTAATCCCAGGACTCTGGGAGGCCAAGGCCAGTGGATCTCCTGAGCAAAAGCAAGACAAATTTTTACTGGAAATAGAAAAACTAGCCTGGTGTTGTCAGCATAACTCAGGAGACTAAGGCAAGTGGATCTCTTGAGCCCACCAGTTTGAGGTTGCTGTGAGCTATGACATCACAGTACTCTACACAGGGTGACAGAATGAGACTCTGCCTCAAATTAAAAAAAAAAATCATAAAAAAAAAACCCACAAGTGAGAGAGAGAAAGTCATAGAGGGGTGTTATTCCACACAAACTATTCAAAATGATAAGGAACTTTGACACTTCTGATGACCAGTCATTCAGTAATACCAATGACCATTTTTATGCATGCTGGACCGTTGATTGGTCTTGAAATCACCTACCAAGATTTGGAAAGACAAAAAAATGGAATCTAACTTAAACCAAAGCAGATTTCTAGGGAAGGATTTTTTTATTCACTCTCATTCACCATTAACTACTTAAAACATGAATCTTTTAACTTAAATGGTACTTAAACCATCTTACAACTAACTTCTCCATTCTGTCTCTCAGAAGATAAGCCAAGAACAAGTTCTTTTTTCCTGCACAGATACCAACACCAGTATAGCTAATGTTACAAAGAATGAATAGACAAAGAGCAAGAATTTTAACAGGTCTGAAGATTAAATCTCAGGAGGCATGGAGAGCTCTTCCTTCCAGAGCAACAAGGGACTTGGCTGCCTGCCTGTCACTGCTTTCTTGCATTTCGACCCATTGGTTTGGTGATAGCAGCCAACAGTGTGCCTCCTTCAGTCAGCAGGAGTACCCCACAGTGAGCTATAACATAGGCCCCAGAGTAGCCAAATGGAACAATAACCAATAATCATTTTAATGTGGCAAATGGAAAGCAAAGTAATTTCAACGTTTAACAACTAATTGTTCTCTAAGTTTTGTTTCAAAGCTGAACCAAATAAGTAGTCAGAAATAATAAACTAGGGAAATTCAATAATATAGGTAGATATATAATCATGAAAAGAATGATAGCAAATGGATTATATGATGCTGGAGCCATTTATTATGACTGTTATATTTTTATTTCTTTTAATTCTCCAGTCCATCAGGTTAATGATATATCATGAAGATTAATACCAAAATAGAATCAGATGGTACTGAAATTAAAGTGGATAGATAAAGACAAAGACAAAATATGAGAAGCAAGAAAGGAAATCAGAGAGAGACAGCAGTAAGGTCGATATGAGAATGGCATGGACTAAAGAAATAACAAAGTTATCCATGTTGCTTACGAGGCTGAGAACAAGCCAGACACTAGAAAGGAGTGAAGTGCAAGGTTAGGGTGTATACCAGAAACTGTACCACAAGCAAAAGTAAGATCAGAAAATGTATAGTGAAGCTGAAAGCCAAAATTTAGATGAGAAACATAAGCTGAATGGGGACAGAGATACTGAAATTCAAGAGCAGAGGTAGATCTGAGACCAATTATACTCATGAGTATCAAGAAAACCAAAGTACAAAAGGGCCTGAACTGTAAACAAACCCTCAATAGGCTTATTAGTATGATCAAAAGAACAAGAGGAAACAGAAAAGCTGGTGCAAATGGTCAGAAATAGAGGATACTCAGGAGCAGGGAACTTGGTGGACCAGAGAACAGAAGAGGTTCCAACGCCCAAAGAGAGTCTCAGAAGAAGTCTATACACTCATTCTGGGATCTACCACAATTTTTTTTTTTTATGGCACCTGAAGGCAGGAATTAAATCTTGCTGTTACACTGAATCAAAGACAACAGTATGTTTCAGTGTATTTATCTCATTGAACTTGAAAACATGTATACTTATCCAATGATTATTGAGGTCTTCTGTTTACAGTCTGGATAACCCATTGAGTCCCTCTTTGGTGATATGTTAGATATTCAGGTATGTAATCTAGTCATAAAATAAGATTTTCATGAAACAAAATTATACCTTTACTCATCTACCATTAAATGATCAACAACATTAGGACTTGAGATATCCTGCTAGCCTAAGAGTCATATGTAAATTCTAATTCAGTTAAAACTCAAAGTGTTATGTAAGAAGATCATCATGCCTCTTTGCCTCACACAATAAGCTCTTATCTTAGTATGTCAAGAGATATAATCACATATTTCCCTAAGTCAGTCCTTCTTGTTGAGGGCCATTTCTTTTGGTTTTATCACCTAATTATAAATAGCAATATTGTTCTTAATTACCATGCCAATTCTCAATTGACTAAGAGTGAAGAAAACTTGTTAAGTGCTGATATCTTATCCCTAATTTAATTACTACTCCTCTAATAAATTGGAAAGCAAACAGATTTAGGATGATAATATCTCTTTCATTCATCAGTCTTTGCCCAGGTAAATTCTTGCTCACTTAATTCTGCTTATTTTTAAAGTCACTACATTCTTCTTCTAAATTCTTAACATCTTTTTTCCCATTTCACGGGCAAAAGAGAAAAAATACCAAGGTTTATTACAAGCTCACAACAGCTTGAGGGGGGAGGAGCCAAGATGGCGATCTGTAGCCAGCTTTCCATAGAGGTTCCCATCCAGAAGGAGAGTTAAAGGACAGAAACTCAGCAAGAAAGCTGATGGTTTGGATCTGAGCCTAAAGGAAAGGTCAAAGAGCACACATAAACCCTGTTGGGGCGACCTGAGACCCTGAGGACACAAACAAAAAGGTACAGAGCACATCATCAAGCGGACGGGAGTCCCCTCCCCCATGAGAGAGGTTCGCAGTATACTCCATACCTCCATACAAACAAGTGAGCAGAGTTCGGATGTCCTCCCACTCTACCCCATGGGAGAGACCCTCTAAAAACCAGACCTCCTTCTCCTACTAGGGTGCCGCGGCACTCTCCAGCCAGGCATAAAACTGTATATACTCTCTACCTGCACATTGGTGATCCTGGTGTTCCCCTCCACTCTCACCCTGAGGTCTAGAGGCCTGTTCCCCACAGAGTCCAGATTCTTGGAGACTTTCTTGAGGGGTGTGGACTGGCGCAGACTGTTGTTGAAGTGTGTTGGTTTTCCGGCTTAGGAGTGGGC
>CAUYON010016122.1:0-26374 GCA_963573935.1 Arctocebus calabarensis | reverse complement strand
CCATTCTACTCCTTACTTTTATGAGTTTGACTTTGACTTTTTTTTTCTTTTTTAATGTCTTTATTATTAAATCATAGCTGTGTACAATAGTGCAATCAAGGGGTACAATGTGTTGGTTTCATATACAATCTGAACTATTTTCATCAAACTGATTGACATAGCCTTCCTGGGACTTTTTGTTTGTTTGTTTGTTTGTTTTTGTTTTGTTTTGTTTTTGAGACAGAGCCTCAAGCTGTCATCCTGGAGAGAGTGCCGTGGCATCACAGCTCACAGCAACCTCCAATTCCTGGGCTCAAGCGAGTCTCCTGCCTCCGCCTCCCAAGTAGCTGGGACTACAGGTGCCCGCCACAACGCCCGGCCATTTTTTGGTTGCAGCCGTCATTGTTTGGGGGGCCCGGGCTGGATTCGAACCCACCAGCTCAGGTGACCGTGGCTGGCGCCTTAGCCCGTTGAGCCACAGGTGCCGAGCCGACTTTGACTTTTATAGAAATTCCACGTATGAATCAGTTTCTGTGCTTAGCATATTTCGCTTAGCATAATGTTCTCCAGGTTCATTCATGTTGTCACAAATGACAGAATTTCATTATTATTTTAAGGCTCAATAGTATTCCATTGTGTATATAAGCCACATCAGATTGCTTCTGTATCTCTGTTATGGTGAATACTGCTGCAATGAACATGGGAGTCCAGATATTTTTTCAAGATACTGATTTTATTTTCCTTGGACATATACCCAATAGTAGAATGCCAGATAATATGACAGTTGTATTTTGATGTTTTTGAAGAACTTCTAATATTTTCCACAATGGCTATACTAATTTACATTCCCACAAACAGTGTACAAGGGTCCCTTTTTCTCTTGTTATCTTGTCATTTTTGACAACAGCCATTCTAACAGGTATAAGGTGTGACGTCATTGTGCTTTTAATTTGTGTTTCCCTGACAATTAGGGATGTTAGCACTTTTTTGTGTATCTGTTGGCCATTTGTATATTTTCTTTTGAGAAATGTCTGTTTAGGTCATTTGACAGAGTCTCACTTTATCACCCTCGGTAGAGTGCCGTGGCATCCCACAGCTCACAGCAACCTCCAACTCCTGGGCTTAGGCGATTCTCTTGCCTCAGCCTCCCGAGTAGCTCACACAATCCTCCACCACAAAAATAAACTCACTCTGAAACTTTTGATCACATTCCAACTTCAGAATTCTACCAAACCTTTAAAGAGGAACTAGTAACTATATTACTAAACCTTTTCCAAAACATAGAAAAAGAAGGAATAATACCCAATACATTCTATGAAGCAAACATCACCTTGATTCCCCAAACCAGAAAAGACCCAACAAGAAAAGAAAATTATAGACCAATATCTTTAATGAATATTCATGCTAAAAGACTCAACAAGATCCTAACACACAGAATTGAGCAACACATCAAACAAATTGTACACTATGACCAAGTGGGTTTTATCCCAGGGTCTCAAGGCTGGTTCAACATACATAAATCTATAAATATAATGCACATAAACAAATTAAAAAGCAAAGACCATATGATTCTCTCAATTGATGCAGAAAAGTTTTTGATAATATCCAGCAGCCCTTCATGATCTGAACACTTAAGAAAAATTGGTATAGAAGGGACATTTCTTAAACTGATAGAGGCCATCTATAGCAAACCCACAGCCAATATCATATTGAATGGAGTTAAATAGAAATCATTTCCACTCAGATCAGGAACCAGGCAGGGTTGCCCATTGTCTCCACTGCTCTTTAACATTGTAATGGAAGTATTAGCTATTGCAATTAGGGAAGAAAAGGAGATCAAGGGTATCCATATAGGGTCAGAAGAGATCAAACTTTCACTCTTCGCAGATGATATGATTATATATCTGGAAAACACCAGGGATTCTACTACAAAACTCTTAGAAGTGATCAAGGAATATAGCAATGTCTCAGGCTACAAAATCAACACCCATAAATCTGTAGCCTTTATATATACCAACAACAGTCAAGTTCAAGTGCCAAAGAAGATGACATATTTGGGAGTTAACCTAACAAAGGATGTGAAAGAGCTCTATAAAGGGAACTATGAAATTCTAAGAACAGAAATAGCTGAAGATGTTAAGAAATGGAAAAACATACCATGCTCATGGCTGGGAAGAATCAACATTGTTAAAATGTTCATACTACCCAAAGCAATATACAATTTTAATGCAATCCCTATTAAAGCTCTACTGTCATACTTTAAAGATCTCAAAAAAACAATACTTTGTTTTATACGAAATCAGAAAAAACCTCAAATAGCCAAGACATTACTCAGAAACAAAATAAAGCAGGAGGAATTACGCTAGCAGATCTCAGACTATACTATAAATCAATAGTGATCAAAACAGCATGGTACTGGCACAAAAACAGAGGGGTATATGTATGGAACAGAATAGAAAACCAAGAGATGAACCTAGCTACTTACTGTTCTTTGATCTTTGACAAGCCAATTAAAAACATTCAGTGGGGAAAAACTCCCTATTTAACAAATGGTGCTGGGTGAACTGGCTGGAGACCTGTAGAAGACTAAAACTGGACCCACACCTCTCACCATTAACTAAGGTAGACTCTCACTGGATTAAAGATTGAAACTTAAGACACGAAACTATAAAAATACTAGAAGAAAGTGCAGGGAAAACTCTTGAAGAAATTGGCCTGGGCGAATATTTTATGAGGAGGACCCCCCCACATGCCCATCAACCCATGAATGGATGAATAAATAGTGGTATATGTACACCATGGAATATTATGCAGCCTTAAAGAAAGATGGAGACTTTACCTCTTTCATGTTTACATGGATGGAGCCAGAACATATTCTTCTTAGAAAAGTATCTCAAGAATGGAAGAAAAAGTATCCAATATACTCAATCTTACTATGAAACAAATTTATAGCTTTCTTATGAAAACTCTAACACAATTATAGCCCAAGAGGAAGGGGAAAGGGGAGAGGGAGGGCAGCAGAGGAAAAGGAAGGGGGGAGGATGTGTGGAGGGAGAGTAATTGGTGGGGCCACAGCTACGGTGCATCTCACAAGGGTACATGTGAAATTTACTAGGTGTAGAGTATAAATGTCTTAACACAATAACTAAGAAAATGCCATGAAGGCTATGTTAACCAGTTTGATGAAAACATCTCAAATTGTATATAAAACCAGCACATTGTACCCCATGATTGTATTAATATACTCAGCTATGATTTAATAAAAAATGATTATGAAAAAAGAAAGTCCCAATCAGGTTATTTCACACATGCATTCTACCAACCCTATAAAGACAAGCTTTTACCTATACTGCAGATACTATTCATTAACATTGAGAAGTAAGGAATCCTCCCTAACTCATTCTATGAAGCCAATATCACCTTGATGTCAAAGCCAGGAAAGGACACAACTAAAAAACAAAGCTACAGACCAATATCCCTTATGAATATAGATGTGAAAATTCTATATATATATATTTTTGAGACAGAGCCTCAAGCTGTCACCCTGGGTAGAGTGCTATGGCATCACAGCTCACAGAAACCTCCAACTCCTGGGCTCAAGTGATTCTCTTGCCTCAGCCTCTCAAGTAGCTGGGATTACAGGTGCCTGACACAAAGCCTGGCCATTTTTTGGTTGTAGTTGTCACTGTTGTTTGGCAGGCCTGGGCTGGATTCGAACCCGCCAGCTCCGGTGCATGTGGCTGGCGCCCTAGCCACCTGAGCTACAGGCGCCAAGCCCAAAAATTCTTAATAACATCTTAGCAATCCAAATTCAGTAGTTGTTCAAAAAAGTAATTCATCACAACCCAGCAGGTTTCATTCCAGAGAAGTAAAGATGGTTCAACATACACAAACCTACAAGTGTAATCCACCACATAAATAGATCCCAAAACAAGGGCCATATTATTTTTTCAATAGATGCAGAAAAAGCATCTAAAAGCAACAAAATTCAGCAGTTCTTATGATAAGAACTTGTTAAAAAATAGGCATGGATGGAACTTACCTCAAAATTATAAAGGCCATATGCTACAAGCCCACAACCAATATTGTAAATGAACAGGGAGAAATTAAAAGCATTCTCACTTAGAACTGAAACCAGACAAGGTTACCCAGTATCTCCATTTTTGTTCAACACAGCACAGGAAGTCCTAGACAGAGGAATCAGGCAAAAGAAGGAAATCAGGTATCCAAATGGGGAAAGAAGAGGTCAAATTATTGCTCATTGATGAAGACATGATCTTATATTTAGAAAACCTTAAAGGTTCAACCAAGAGACTCCCAGAATTGATAAAGTTCTTTCATTAGAGTTTCAGGCTACAAAATAAACATAACAAATCAGTAGATTTCATATATGCTAACAACAGTCAAGCTGTTCCTGCATTGTGTTGAACAGAAGTGGAGATAGTGGGTAACCTTGTCTGGTTTCAGTTCTAAGGGAGAATGCTTTTAATCAAATACAAGATGTAATAACTTTCTCAGTAGCAACAAATAAAAGGAAATATATTGGAATATATTTAGCTAAGGAACTGAAAGACCTCTATAGAGAAAACTATGAAACACTGAAGAAGGAAATAGAAGAGGATGTAAACACATGGCAAAACATATCATGCCCATGGACTGACAGAACCAACATTGTTAAAATGACTATACTACTCAAAGTGATCTACAGATTCAATCCCCATTAAAATACCAACCTTTGGGCAGCGCCTGTGGCTCAAAGGAGTAGCACGCCAATTCAAACCCGGCCAAAAACTGCAATAAAATAAAATAAAATACCAATGTCAGGCAGTGCCTGTAGCTCAGTGGATAGGGCACCAGCTACATACACCAGGGCTGGTGGGTTCAAACCTGGCCTGGGCCAGCTAAAACAATGACAACTGCAACAACAACAAAATAGCCGGGCGTTGTGAGGGGCGCCTGTAGTCCCAGCTACATGGGAGGCGGAAGCAAGAGAATTGCTTAAGCCCAAGAGCTGGAGGTTGCTGTGAGCTGTGATGCCACAGAACTCTACCTAGGGTGATAGCTTGAGCCTCTGTGTCAAAGAAAAAAAAATGCCAATGTTAAGTCAGACGAGTTGGCTCATACCTGTAATCTCAGCACTGTGGGAGGCCGAGGTGGGTGGATTGCCTGAGCCCATGTGTTCAAGACCAGCCTGAGCCAGAGCAAGATCCCGTGTCTAAGGGGTATTAGGGCACTGGTGTCGGGCGCCTATATTCCCAGCAACTCAGGAGGCTGAGGCAAGAGGATTGCTTGAGCCCAAGAGTTTGAGGTTGCTGTGACTGTGACATCACAGAACTTTACTGAGGGCCACAAAGTGAGACTCTGTCTCAAAAAAAAAAAAAAAAAGAAAAGAAAAACCAATGCTACTTTTCACCTTATTCAATAAGAACAAAGTAGGAGGCATCACCTTATCAGACTTCAAAAACAGACACAAAGACCTATGGATCAGAATAGAGAACGCAGAGATGAAACTATCCTGATAGTCCCACCTGACTTTTTTTTTTTTTTTTTTTTTTAGAGAGTCTCACTTTGTTACCCTCGGTAGAGTACTTTGGCGTCACAGCTCACAGCAACCTCCAGCTCTTGGGTTTAGGTGATTGTCTTGCCTCAGCCTCCCGAGTAGCTGGGACTACAGGCGCCCAACACAACTCCTGGCTATTTTTTTGTTGAAGTTTGGCCAGGGCTGGGTTTGAACCTGCCACCCTCGGTATATGGGACCAGTGCCCTACTCACTGAGCCACAGGCACTGCCCCCCCCCACCGGATTTTTCACAAAGCAAATAAAAAATCCACTGGGGAAAAGAATCCTTATTCAAAAAAATGGTGCTGGGAAAACTAGATAGCTCCATGTAAAAGACTAAAACAAGACCCACACCTCTCACCACTCACAAAAATTAATTAATGATGGATAAAAGGCTTAAACCTAAAGCATGTAACTAAGAGAATTCTGGAAGAACATTTTGGGAAAAACTCTTATAGATATCAGCCTCAGGAAAGATTTTATGAAGAAGCTCTCAAAAGCAATCACAGCAACAACAAAAATAAATAAGTGGGACCTGATAAAATTTCAAAGTTTCTATCTGGCCAAGGACACAATCTGTGTAGTAAATAGAGAGCTCACAGAATGGGAGAAAATATTTGCAAGTATTCCGCTGATAAGGACAGATAATCAGAATCTACAAAGAACCTAAGTAAATAAGCAATAAAAAACTAAACAACCCCATTTAAAAGTGGGTTAAAGACATGAACAAATTTTTCCAAGGAAGATAGTCTAATGGCTAACAAACACATGAAAAAAATGCTCAATATTTCTAACTACTAAAATGCAAATCAAAACCACGATGGCTGTTATCCAAAAGTCATTTTACAGAAAGGACACCTGCACTCGAATGTTTATAATATTTCGCAATTAGAAAAGACATGGAAAAAAATCAAGTGCCCACCAATACAGGAATGAATTAATAAAATAGGTATATGCATACCATGGAGTACTACTCAGCCATAAAAAATGGTGATCTAGTATCTTTTGTGACAATCTGGAAGGGATTGGAAACCATTCTTCTAAGTGAAACATCACAAGCCTGGAGAAACAAACAACATGTACTCAATACCAAACTGGAACTATATCAATCAACACTTAAGTGCACATATAGAAGTAAATCTCAGTGAAAATTAGGTGGCGCCTGTGGCTCAAGGGAGTAGGGTGCCGGCCCCATATACTGGAGGTGGCGAGTTCAAACTCGGCCCTGGCCAAAAACTGAAAATCAAGCTGGGTGGGTACAGAGGAGGGGATATGTAAATTCATACATATTGAGTACAGTGCACTCTATATGGGTGAAAGGCACAGTTATAATTTTGACTCAATCTTTACAAATCAAAGCATGTAAATAAGATATTTACCCCTAATATTCTAAAATTAAAAACAACTTATGAATAAGACTGTAAAGAAAGAAAATATCTCTGTACAACTGTACAATGAATTTATGTTTTAAAGTGTTATTATAAAAACGTGAAACCGATTTTTAAAATTAAAAAGTTTATAGGGGCCGGGCATGCTGGCTCACACCTGTAATCCTAGCACTCTGGGTAGACTGCTTGAGCTCATAAGTTTGAAACCAGCCCGAACAAAAAGCAAGACCCCGTCTCTATGAAAAATGGAAAAACTGAGGCAAGAGGATCCCTTGAGCTCAAGAGTTGGAGGTTGCTGTGAGCTATAATGCCATGGCACTCTACCCAGGGGGACAGCTTGAGACTCTGTCTCAAAAAAAAAAATAAAGTGTATAAATTAAAAGAATAAATGAAAGGGTAGTATCTATTTAAATAGCATTTTGTAGTTAAAAATATAAATAGCATACATATGGGCAGTGCCTATGGCTCATCCAGTAGGGTGCCGGCCCCATATCCGAAGGTAGCGGGTTCAAACCCAGCCTCGGCCGAATTGTAAAACAGAAAAATAGCCGGGTGTTGTGGCTGGCACCTATAGTCCCAGCTACTCAGGAGGCTGAGGCAAGAGAATCGCCTAAGCCCAGGAGTTGGAGGTTGCTGTGAGCTGTGTGATGCCACCGCACTCTACCGTGTGTGAAAATGTGTTCATCGGTCTATAAAAAAAAAAAAAAAAAATATATATATATATATATATATATATATCAATCACACATAACATGGTTCAATTAATAGGCTGGATATGGTGGCTAATGCCTGTAATCCTAGCACATCGGGAGGCCAAGACGAGAGGATCACTTAAGGCCAGAAGTTCGAGACCAGCCTGGGCAATGGAGTGAGACTTCCATCTCTAAAAAACAAACAAATTAGCCAGACATGGTGGTGCTTGCCTGAAGTTCTAGCGATTTAGAAAGCTAAGATGGGAGGATTGCTTGATCCTAGGAGTTTGACGTTGTAGTGAGCTATGATTGCACCATTGCACTCCAGCCTGGGCAACACAGTGAGACCCTGTCTCTAAAAACAAAACAAAACAAAACAAATCCTTAATATAAAAAATAAATGTACATTATATACATATATAAATATTTGTGTATATGTGTGTAGACACACACATACATGTATATACACATATACATAGAGATATATTACAAAGAATATGATTGCCTCAGGGGGTAGACATGTTAAGTGACTTTTATGTTTATTTTATTACATATTGCTCTATTTTGAGCAGCTGTCATCATTATAATAATAAAAAAATTCCTATTGAATTTAGCAAAACCTCAAGTCTACTACAATGGCTTGTCTGAAATACAACAATTTTCTAAAATTATTCTTGTGAAATTATTTTCAGAAAATGATAATGTTAGATGTTTTTCATAATTTAAAAAATATTTATGGCATTTGTTTGCTTTGTGGTTTGTTTCTTGTACTGAAAAGACAAAGTTACTCATTAAGTTGTCATCTTAAAAATATTTGTTTGGAGAATCTAAGGTCAAGCATTGTAATTTCAGCCACCTCTTCCCTCCAACTTTCTGTGAACACTTACTGGCGTCACAGTCCTATCATGTTCTCAACCCAGGGCACAGACAATGAAGTATAAGAAAATCACTCCACTGATCACCATATGGAGAAGCAATGGAATAGAAGAGACAGAGAAGATGGATGAGCAAAAGCATCTGAGAAACTTTCTCTGGGAAAGTACCAGGGGAACCAGTATTACAGCATTACTCACATCACTATCTTTAATTTGGAGCCAAGTGGTCCCCATTTACTCCATCGTGCAAGCTAACCATGCTTGAAAATGAAATTGTAAATGAACAGCATTATCAAAGCCCTGGTGTTCTAGACAGCACTTCACTTGCACCAGATTTCACACAAAAGAGCAACTACAAAGGATCAACAATGTAGACATTCATCTAAAAAGGGTTCAGGCCAGGCATGGTGGCTCACACCTGTAATGCTAGCACTCTGGGAGGCAGAGGTGGGTGGATTGCCTGAGCTCAGGAGTTCAAGACCAGCCTGAGCAAGAGTGAGACCCCTCCTCTAAAAATAACCAGGCACTATAGCAGGCACCTGTAGTCCCAGCTACTTGGGAGGCTGAGGCAAGAGAATCGCTTGAGCCCATGAGTTTGAGGTTGCTGTGAGCTGTGATGCTACAGCACTCTACTGAGGGTGACAGAGTGAGACTCTGTCTCAAAAATAAATGAACAAAATAAAATAAAATAAAATGGGTTCACTGACAACGTTAACACTGGATTAAAGATCTAACGTAAAAAACGGGAATACAAAACTAAAATTGTTCAAACTCATTAAAATTTTATTCTTTGAAGAGAAATGTTTGATTTTTTTTTCCATTTTATTATAAGAGTAATAGATGCTAATTGTGGAAGATATGCAAACTATAAAAAAGCATAAAGAAACAGAAAAGCAAAACCCAGCTTTAATCATATAACTCAGTGGCAACCATAGTTAACATTATGGCATTTTTTCCCCAGTCATTTTGAGATTATACTGTTTAGAATTTTGAATGAATTTTTTACTAAGCATTAAAACATCCTCAATTCTCACTAACATTAGCTTTTTAATAAATGTTAAGAAAAACATGTTCAGGCTTTCAATATCAAAGTAACGTTGAAATAAGGTTAAGAGATTATATTTGAACAATTTGTTCTTTCTTTTTTTTGAGACAGAGTCTCAAACTGTCACCCTGGATAGAGTGCGGTGGCATCACAGCTCACAGCAACCTCCAATTCCTGGGCTCAAGCGAGTCTCTTGCCTCCGCCTTCCAAGTAGCTGGGACTACAGGCGCTCGCCACAATGCCCAGCCATTTTTTTTTTTTTTTTGGTTCCAGCCGTCATTGTTGTTTGGTGGGCCTCCGGTGGATTTGAACCTGCCAGCTCAGGTGTATGTAGCTGGCGCCTTAGCCCGTTGAGCCACAGGTGCCGAGCCAACAATTTGTTCTTTCATACCACCATTGTTAAAAATTCCAAATAGATAAAATTGCATTTTAAATAACTTAAGAATAATCAAAATAAGAACAAAAAAAAGCAAAACACTGAAATCTAAACATGGGACTAGACAGTAATTTTAATTAAGTGGTCAGAGATTTCTCATCATCAATATTAGGGTATTAGCAAACACTAAGAAAATTTGTCACCATTAGACTTGCCCTATAAGAAATGCTTAAAATGGCTCGGTGCCTGTAGCACAGTGGTTACGGCGCCAGCCACATACACCGAGGCAGGAGGGTTCAAACACAGCCCAGGCCTGCTAAACAACAATGACAACTGCTACAACAAAAAAAACAGCTAGGAGTTTTGGTGGGTGCCTGTAATCACAGCTACTTGGGAAGCTGAGGTAAGAGAATCATTTAAGTCCAAGAGTTTGAGGTTGCTGTGAGCTGTGACGCCACAGCACTCTACCAAGGGCTACATAGTGAAACTCTGTCTCAAAAAAAAAATGCTTAAAATGCTCTAGACAAAGAACAGAACAATTGATACACACCAGTAAAAAAACACCTGAAGCAGCGCCCATAGCTCAGTAGGTAGGGCGCCGACCACAGACACCCAGGCTGGTGGGTTCATATCCAACCAGGGCCAGCTAAACAACAATGGCAACTGCAACAAAAAAACATCCAGGTGTTGTGGCAGGCACCTGTAGTGCCAGCTACTTGGGAGTCTGAGGCAAGAGAATCACTTAAGCCCAAGTGAGCAACCTCAAACTGACTCCACGGCACTCTACTGAGGACGACAAAATGAGACTCTGTCTCTAAAAAAGAAAAAAAAACTGAAAGTAAAATCTAATTGCTCTTATAAAACAATTACACAAGGGAGAAAGCAAAGCAACTAGGTAACAAACAACATGATGACAAGAATAGTTATCTCACATATAAATATTAACATTGAATATAAACAGTTTAAATGTCCCACTTAAAAAATATAGATTGGTGGAATAGGAAAAATAAAACCACAGACCAAATATATGCTATCTTCAAGAAAGCCATTTAACTCAAAGATTATCATAGATTCAAGGTAAAATATTATTATGGAAATAATAATAATATAATATAATATAATAATTATGGAAAATAATATAATATAATATAATATAATAATTATGGAAAATTTATTCCATGCAAATGGAAACCAAAAGCAAGCAGGAGCAGCTATTCTTTTATCAGACAAAGTAGACTTTAAATCAACAACAGTAAAAAAAGGCAAAGATGGTTGTTACATATTGATGAAGGGATTGATCAACAAAAAGATATAAAAATCCTAAATATATCTGCACCTAACATAGGAGCTTCCAGATTCATAAAACAAATAAAGAAATAAACAGTAACATAATAGTAGTTGAGGACTTTAAGACTCCACTGAGAAAGCTAGACAAATCCTTGAGGCAGGAAATCAACAAAGAAACTATGGACTTAAATGGGTCTCTAGACCAATAGAGCTAAAACACATTTACAGAACCCTCTATTCAAAACCTCCAGACTATACACTCTTCCTATCAGTACATTGAAAATCTTTCAACATAGATCATATATTGGCCCATAAAATACCTCAGCAAATTTTTAAAAATTGAAATCATACCATGTGTCTTCTCAGACCACAGAATAAAACTGGAAATTAATTTCAAGAGGAACTCTCTAAACTACACAAATACATGCAAACTAACAACCTGTTGCTGAATGATGAAATTAAAAAGTAATTATATTTTTGCCTTGAATGACAAAGGCAATACAAGCTTCCAAACACACATTCTTCCAAGCATGAATCGTGAAGAAATAGAATTCCTGAACAGAACAATAAAGAGTAGTTTGATTGAAAAAATAATCAATAATCTTCTAAGAAAAAAAAAAAAAAAGCCCAGGACCAGACAGAGTAATAGCTAAATTCTACCAGACCTAAAAATAACGGGCACCTATACTACTGAAACTGTTCCGCAACACTGAGAAGAAGGGATTCCTCTCTAATTCATTCCACAAAGCCAGTAACATCTTGCTACGAAAGCCAGGAAGTGATACAAAAAAAATAAAACTACAGACCAATATCCTTCATGAATGTAGATGTAAAAACCCTCAACAAAATACTAGTAAATCAAATCCAATAGCACATGAAAAGATAATTCACCCTGATAAAGTTGGTTTCATCTCAGGAATGCAAAGATACTTTAACATATGCAAATCGATAAATGTGATTCCCTACATAAACAGAATTAACTCCCCAAACCAAATGATAATCTCAATAAATGTACAGAGAGTATTTGATAAAATTCAGTACCTTTCTTGATACAAACCCTTAACTGCACATAGAAGGAACATACTTCAAAATTATAAAAGCCATATATGACAAAGTCACAGCCAACATCATACTGAATTGGGAAAAGGGTAGTGTTCCCCCTAAGAACTGGAACAAGACAATGATACCCACTGTCACCACTTCTATTCACCATAGTCCTAGACAATCAGGCAAGAGAAAGAAATATTGCGTAGCGCCTGTGGCTCAAAGGAGTAGGGCACCAGCCCCATATGCTGGAGATGGTGGGCTCAAACCCAGCCCTGGCAAAAATTAAAAAAAAGAAAGAAAGAAATACAGGGCATATAAATAAAAAACAGGGGATCAAACTATTTCTGTCTGCTGATATGGTTTAACATCTAGAAAACCCTAAAGATTACTCAAAAGACTCCTAGAATTGATAAAGTTTCAGAATACAAAATTAATGTACACAAATCAGTCACATTTCTATACTCTAACAGCAGCCAAGCTAAGAGTCAAATTAAGAACTCAATGTCATTTACAACATAATTAGTTAAAATAAAATAAAACACCTAGGAATATATTTACCTAAGTAGGTGAAAGATAAGGAGAGCTACAAAACACTGAAGAAAGAAATCACAGATGACAAATGCAAAAATATCCCATACTCATGGATCAGAAGAATCAATATTATTAAAATACCCATACCATCCAAAGTAATTTACAGATGCTATGTAATTCCTGTCAATATACCAATGTCATCTTTCACAGAATTATAAAAGCAATCCTAGGCTTGGCACCTATAGCTCAGTGGCTAGGGCGCCAGCCACATACACCAGAGCTGGTGGGTTCAAATCCAGCCTGGGACTGCCAAACAATGACAACTACAACCAAAAAATAGCTGGGCATTGTGGCAGGCACCTGTAGTCCCAGTTACTTGGGAGGATGAGGCAAAAGAATCACTTAAGCCCAAGAGTTGGAGGTTGCTGTGGGCTGTGACATGATGGCACTCTATCCAGGGAAACATAGTGAGACTCTGTCTCAAAAAAAAAAAAAATCCTAAATTTCATATGGAATTAAAAGAAAGCCAGAACAGCCAAAGCAATCCTTAAGTAGAAAGAACAAATCTGGAGGCATCACATTACCTGACTTCAAATTATATTACAAGGCTATAATACCTGAAACAGCATGGTACTGATATACAAGTAGACACAGGACCAGTGGAACAGAATAGAGAACCCAGAAAGAAAACCACATACCTACAACCAACTGATTTGTTACAAAGCAGACAAAAACATATACTGGGGAAAGGAAGCCCTACTCAATAAACAGGGCTGGGTGAATGGGATAGTCTTATGCAGAAAAATGAAACTTGATCCCTATCTCTTGCCATATACAAAAATGAAATAAAGCTGATTAAGGAGTTAAATTTAAGTCCTAAAATCATAACAATTCTAGAAGAAAATGTAGAAAAAATGCTTCGGGATATTGGCCTAAGGAAAGAATTTAAGACTAAGACCCTAAAGGCAAATGCAGCAACAACAAAAATAAATAAATGAGACTTAAACTAAAAAGTTTCTGTGTCCGGTCCCATCTGGGGTGCCACTTGTCGGGGTCTGGAACTGGCCAGATGTCTGCCCCAGCTTATCTATTGTCCAGACTCAGACCGCTGTGGAATCTTGCTCTGGAACAATTACCCTTAGGTGCCTGAGGGTCTTAGGTGCCTGAGGGCTATTTGCCTTAGCAGAAGGGAGAGAGAAACAGTCTTAGTAGGAAAGTCAATCTTAGCTTAGCAGTCTTCTGAGTCAGACACTGGACAGATGCCCTGCAGGCAGGAGAAGGGAAAGAGTCAGCGTGAGCGACTCCATAAAAGAATAGCATGCACACTTCTCCAATGGCTTCTCCTGCAGCTTCTTAGACTTAATCTCGTGGCTTTTTGCACCACAGTTGTAGAGACTGCCAAGCACTGATGTTCTCATTTCTTGAGCTCTCTTAGGGAGCGTCAAATCCCTTCTCCACGCTCTTATCAACAAGGTGTTAGAGTACTGAGATGTTACAGGTGTTTCTTATAATTACTGAGTGTTTCTGAGCTTAGCAGTCGCTTCTCCTTCCCTTAAGCTGTATGGTCTGCTACATTTCTGCACAGCAAAGAATAAAATAGTCAACAGAATAAATAAACCTACAAAATGAGAGAAAATATTCACAAACTATGAAATATAACTGACAAAAGACTATTTCCAGAATCTACAAGGAGTGCAAACAAATGATTAAGAAGGAAAAAACCCCATTAAAAATTGGGGGGAAAAACATGATTAGATTTTTTTGAAAAGAAAATATACTAATGACCAACAACATATGAAAAAATGCTCAGTATCATTAATCTTCAGTGAAATGCCAATTAAAACCATGATGACATACCACCTTATCCTGGTCAGAATGGCCATTATCGAAAGCCAAAAAATAATAGATATTGTTGCAGGTGTAGCAAAAAGGAAATGCTTATACACTGCTGGTAGGAATGTAAATTAATACCTCTATGAAAAACAGTATGGAGATGCATCAAATAACTAAAAGTAGACCTACCATTCCATCCACCATATCCCACTACTAGATATCTTTACCCAAGGGAAGAGAAGTCATTTGATCAAAAAGATGTCTGTGCCTTAATGTTTATAGCAATATAATTCACAATTGCAAGGATGTGGAATCATTTTAAGTGCCCATCAACTGGTAAGTCGATAAGGAAAATGTGGCATACAAGCATGTATACCATGTAGTACTACTCAGCCATTAAAGAGAATGAAATAACATATTTTGGAGCAACTTGGATGGAACTGGAGACCATTATATACTAAGTGAAGTAACCTAGGAAAAAAATACCAAATACCACAGGCTCTCACTTATAAGTGAGAGATAAATGATAATATGCAGTCACACCAAGTGAAATAATGTAAGTTGGAGACTCAGGGGAAAGCAGGTGAAGGTGTGGATTAAAAATTATGTATTTGGGCTCAGCGCCTGTAGCTCAAGTGGCTAGGGCACCAGCCACATACGTCGGAGCTGGCGGGTTCAAATCCAGCCCAGGCCCACCAAACAACAATGACAACTATAACCAAAAAATAGCCAGGTGTGGTCGTGGGTACCTGTAGTCCCAGCTACTTGGGAGGCTGAGGCAAGAGGATCGCTTAAGCCCAAGAGTTGGAGGTTGCTGTGAGCTGTGATGCCACAGCACTCTACCGAGGTTGACAGCTTGGGACTCTGCCTCAAAAATAATATATATATTTGGTTCAGTATACACTATTCAGGTGAGGGGTATATTAAAAGCTTAAATTTTTCAACTATGCAGTTCATCCATATAACAAAACTCCTCAAATTGACTTAAATTAAAAAAGAAGTAGGGTATTTGGGGGAAAATATTCAATACATACACACATATATACATAAGTGAACACAATGTTACATACACCCTTGAATGACACATCAGTGATTGAGGAGAACATAAAATTGCTATACAAATTTTATTTTCAGGCCAACTTTAAGGCATGGAAAGAAAACAAGATAAAAATCTGTCATGTATTTCTAGTTCCAAAATTATCCAATAGAACAGATAATTTAAATGTCAGGAAAAAAAGCTTTCTTAAAGCTTCCAGATACATTGATAAATTGGATAAATAAGTTTTGCCTAATATTTTTGTTATTTAAGATGTATTCTTACATTATTAAAACAATGCACCCTGAGATGTTTTCTTACTGTATCAAAAAAAAAAAAAAAACCACACACTTGTTAAACAATAGTATTATTCAATTAAGATGCAAAGCAAACTTATATTTGGATTTCAATAGTACATGTTCATCCTTAAAGATTCTAACTTGTTTTAAATAGCAAAGCCATCTGTCCTGTGACAGCTTACAAGAGTTTAATTATTGGAGAAATTTAAGTGGAATTTCTCCCTTAAATTTGCATCACGCTGAACTGTACAGAAAGCATGATATATGACTCTGATACTTCAATTTTACAAGGAAATTATACTCTCAAATGGATTCTGTTTTTGAATTTACTATTGAATTCAATATCATGTTCATTATTTTTCAATGGTATAAATCACTGTCTGTTACCTTTTACGTTAATAATCTATCATGTATTCATAAAGAAGCTATTACTTCTAGAATTTCCTTGCTCATGATTGCTGACTTGTTATCCTAATGATTATATATTTAAATTCGTCCTATACTCCATTTTCAATATAAAGAGTTGTGGATCCCTCACTCCACAACTCTTCAAGTCTTCAATGTCACTCTCTCAATGTGGCTCACCCCAAAGACCTCATTGTAAGTTGCAATGCCCCTCATCACTCAGCTTCACTTTGTCTCCACAGTACTCATCACTTTCCAACAAACCACTATCATTTTTTGAAACTTTTAATTGCGTAAAATTACACATAAAATAAAATTTACCATCTTAACCATTTTTAAGTATACAGCTCACTAGTGTAAAGTACATTGTTGTCCAACCTAACTCCACAACTCTTTTTATCTTGCAAAACAGAAACTGTACTGATTAAAAAACTTCCCCTTCTCTTCTTTCCTCCAGCCCCTGGCAACCACCATTTTATATTTTGCCTCTATGAATCTGACTACTCTATACACCTAATCAAAGTGGAATTTTTAAAAAAGTGTTTGTGCAGTTTATTACAGTCAAATGAAGTTATATATTTGGAATCAATGACTTGAATCAAATCTTAGAAGACATGCCTATCAAATTTCCAGATGCCACAGAATTTGGAGGTAACATTATTACAAGAGAACATGGATTCAAGATTTAAATTATCTCAGCAAGCTGGAATATTAAGTTAAACGCCAGGAGAACGAGGTTTCCAGCTTAGACCTGAACTTGTGTTCTCCCTAGGACTCATTCATATAGGCACATGTCTAAAAGATCTATAAAGCAATTTGGCAGTCGGTCTAGATACAAAGAAAGGGACAGAAGTTCCTCATAGGAAAGAAATCACTTAAGGGATGTGTCAAGGCCTAGGGATAGTAATTAGGCTAATTATTAAGAAGAGAAAGATTCTGAGTATAGTAGCTTCATTAGTTCATTTGTTCATTCATTCAACAAATATGGAGCCCATACTATTTTCTAGACATTGCGCCAGCCACTTAGGGACATTTAGGGAGCAAAAACAGACAATGACCCTGTTCTAAAGGAGCTCATATGTATAATTGGGGAAAATAGGTAAGCCAATAGGATGTTAATATTTAACCAAACTTATATAAGGCCTATTTTGTGCCAGGTTTTGTCTAAGCACTTTCCATGTAGTTCACCTACCCAACAACCATGTGATGTAGGTACTAAATATTATCTCCCACTACAGGCAAGTCTGTTACAAAATAGTATAAATATTAAGAGATTTGCAAAGGCCACCACACTTGTTAATGGCATAGTCCACATGCTTACTATGCCATGTTGCCTTAGGTTGGAGATAGTGCAAGTCAGATGATGAATTGTGACTCTCACAACTTTCTTTTAGGTAATTTAGCACCACCAGTCATTCAGCACTTGTTCACTCTCAATAAACATTTAGAGAAGGTCCTATTGTGTGGCTGGCACTGCACTGGGCAATGAGGAGACATTAATGAACAAGAGCAATTTAGTCAGATTGGGCACAGTGGTTCATACTTGGAATCCTAGCACTCTGGGAGGCTGAGGTGGGAAGATCTCTCTCAGGAGTTCAAAACCAGCCTGAGAAGGGACAGGTGAAGCCTACTAAATGCAGAACAAAAATGTTTTCACACAATAAACGAGAAAATCTCATGAAGGTTATGTCGAACAGTTGGATGAAAATATTTCAGATTGTATATGAAGCCCGCACACTATACCCCATGATTGCACTAATGTACACAGCTATGATTTAGTAAAAAAAAAGGCTGAGCAAAGTGAGACTCCATCTCTACTACAGATAGACAAAAATTAGCTGGACGTAGTGGTGCATGCTGTATCCAAGCTACTTGGGAAAATGACAAGGAGGATAGCTTGAGTCCAGGAGTTTCAGGTTACTGTGAGCTAGGCAGAGGCCATGGCAGTTTAGTCTTGGCAAAATAGCAAGACTTTGTCTCAAAAAAAAAAAGAGAAAGATTTACTCACTGTTTCCCAATGGAACCTGTAGGCCAGCAGGGAAAGAAGATATCAAAAAAATTACATGTAAAGGGAAACATAGAGCGTAATGGGAACAGATAGCCTGGAATCATGGCCCAAGTCAGGAAGCAAATGTCTGTATCATTCAGCTTCTCCTTTGACTCAGGCCCACAGGAGCTAGAAAAGCCCCTACGGGGCTTTTCCCTCCTAGAGAAAGATGATATTATATGTCATCTGTGTGAGACGTAGGGAACACAAGAGAAATTGTTTAGGGATCACAGAACGTATGGAAAGAGGGATTTCCCCATTACGCCTACATCTGGGGAGATAGCATCAATCATATGGTGGCATCTGTGGTGGGAGGTAGTGTTAGTGTAACAGAGCAGCCAGGAGGTACCTTCTTAGCATCTTTGTGGACACGGACACCTCACTGCAGGGAGGCAGAGCACAAGCAGAAAAGACCTCCAAATACCAAAAGGAGAGGGCTATGAGCTCTTATGAAAGATCACAGGAGAGACAACTTTGATGGGGGATTAGGGGTAAGTAAAAACAGCTAAACACCACAGTCTTCTTTTTGTGATGCATTTTTTTTTTTTTTGTAGAGACAGAGTCTCATTTTATCACCCTCGGTAGAGTGCTGTGACGTCACAGCTCACAGCAACCTCCAACTCCTGGGCTTAAGGGATTCTCTTACCTCAGCCTCCCAAGTAGCTGGGACTACAGGTGCCCTTCACAATGCCTGGCTATTTTTTTCTTTTTTTGGTTGTTGCAGTTTGGCCGGGGCCGGGGCCGGGTTTGAACCCACCATCCTTGGTATATGGGGCTGGCGCCCTACTCACTGAGCCACAGGTGCTGCCTGTGATGCATTTTTTAAACCAGCTGGTGTGGCCTAGGAAGAAGTTAGAACAACATGGGTAATATAAAGTCCTGGCTTTGTGCTTCCTCAAACAATTGTACAATTAGAGAATGGGAAGGTATAGTGGTTTGGTGGTCCCCCAGAATATATGTTCTTGCCCTAATTCCTGGGACCTCTGAATGTGACATTTGGCAAAAGGGTCCTTGCAGGTATAATTAAATTTAGGATCTTAAAATGAGATCATCCTGGATTATCCTGGTGGGTCCTAAATTCAATGGCAAGAATCCTTATGTGATTCACACAAAGGAGAGATACTGGGAGCGAAAGGGAAGGACACATGAAGATATGAATAGAGAGTGTAGTTATGCTTCTAATAGCAAGGGCTCTGCCCGAAGCACCAGAAACTGGAAGAAACAAAGGAAGAATACTTATGGAACCTTCTGAGAGAATGTGATCCTGCTGACACCTTGATTTCAGAATTCTGGGATCTGAAATTGAGGAAGAATAAATTTCTATTGTTTTAAGTTACAAAATCTGTAGTGATTGTTAAATTAGATGTAGGAAAGTAACACAGCTTCCCATGGGTTGGCAACAGTTTATGTAAAAAATATCTAGGCAAACAGTATGATGTGCCTAATAAAGAAAACAAATACAAACTTGGGCTGCCACAACAGAAACAGAGTTAATAATTGGGGAAGGCAATCACCTATCATCCAGCTGCAGTATTGCACTCTGCCATCTTCTAGGAGGGAAACTGATGAATGGGAGCCTAACCAGAGATAGGAGACCAGCATGGTGGTAGTTCTCGGAAATTTGTCATAGAAAGGTATTAGTCATGGGGATCTTGGAAAATGAATGGACAAACATGAGAGTAATCTTGTATGATGAAAGGTTGTCTTGTTATAGAGGAAGTCATCTTGTTTTGTGTTGCTCCAGGGGGCAAAATTGGGCCCAGCAAATGGAAAGTAAAACAGAAGAGAATACTAACAACTGCAAAATGTAAGAACTCAAAACATTGGAAGTATTTGAAAAGGAGAAAAGTATTTACTTTCTAATTGTGAAAACATGACATCTGGTCTTGTTTCTGCAGTTAATTGGTTGTGTGACTCTGGACATATCATTTCTCTTCTTTGGACCTTGGTTTTCTTCTATGGAAAATTAAAGTGTTAAATTGGATTTTCTGGGAAAGCATGCAGTTTCTTTGATTTTGGTTGCTTCCTATTCTATCTTAGCTGTTTAATAAAACTGCAAAAACTGCTATTATGTTTTACATCTACCAAGTGCCTAATATACAAGGTTGGACAATTAAGTTTGTGAACTCGTCCTAGAAAAAGTGCTACATACCTCACTGCTGAATATCACTATGATCACCAGATGGCCAAGGGGAGTACTTCAAAAATGACCATAGTGACATTCTGATGGTAAGATGATTGTTCTGAAAGAGTTCTAAAATTGCTTTGATGATTGTAACAATGTGTGTTCAGCAATGAGGTATGAGCTACTTTTTCTAGGATGAGTATGTGAACTTGTCTGACTTCCTATGCTAAATCTGGGGTCTGTGGTACTTATTTTAACATGTATGACCTCATATAAACATCTCTGTTTTGCAGAATAGGTAGGTTACCCCCTGTGATGGTTCATTAGGTGTCAATTTGACTGGATTAAGGGATACCCAGATAGCTGGTAAAGCATTATTTTGGGTTTGTCTGTGACGGAGTTTCTGTACAGACTGATATTGGAATCAGAGGCCTGAGTAAGGAAGATATGTCCTCACTCCATGTGCTGAGGCACCATCTAATTGACTGAGGATACAAACAGAGCAAAAAGGGAGAGGAAAGGCAAATTCTCTCTCTGTTCTGAAGTCTAGACACCCTTCAGCTCCTGTCCTTGGTCATCAGAATTCCAGGTTGTGTGGCCTTTGGGGTCTGACAAAAGAAACCACACCCCCAACCCCAGGTTCTTAGGCCTATGGACTCAGACTGAGGGTTATACCATCAGCTTGGACTGGTCCATCCTACTGGATTCCTTGGTCCTCCAACTTACAGCTTTTCATGGGACTTCTCAACCACTATAATCAATGAGCCAATTTCCCTATAAAGCCCCGCCTATTTATACGAGTCTATCTATAATATCTGTCTACCTCCTATTGCTCTTTCTGTAGAACCCTAATACCTCTCAGTTTTACAATGGAGCATTAACATTCAGGAAGACTGTGACTTGCCCCAAGTCATACAACCAATGTGTGCCTGAGCTAAAACTTGAACTCAAATCCCCATTCTGGTACTCTTTCTACTAAATCATGCTATCTCCCCTATATCATACTGACCCTTTGCCACATGTGAATTAGCAAACCATAAAATTCAGTGTCAAAGTATTCCTCACAAATCACTAACCAGGCATATTAACTATGTCAGACATGCCAAAGAATAAGATTTCTGAGCAGTCAAAATTATTGTGTCAAAATGTGTACATTAAAGTCCATAAACATTATTTAATTTAATTTTATCTTTTTTTTTGAGACAGAGTCTCACTATGTTGGCATCGATAGAGTGCTGTGACATCACAGCTCACAGCAACCTCAAACTCCTGGGCTTAAGCGATTCTCTTGCATCAGCCTCCCAAGTAGCTGGGATGACAGGTGCCCGCCACAATGCCTGGTTATTTTTTTGTTGTTATTGTTTAACAGGCCCGGGCTGGTTTTGAACTCACCAGTCCCAGTGTATGTGACCGACACCCTAACCACTGAGCTACGGGTGCCGAGCCCAAAAACACTATTTTAAAAAATCTTCAGAGCCCCCTCATGCAGAGAATTTCCCTCATTATTTCATATGCAGTATCTGATCTTCCTCCATGCAGAGAAAGGCAAGCAGGGGGGCTGATCAGCAACATCTGGGAGCCTGGGTTATTGAGCTGTGGAACATGGAGGTGAAGGCAAAAATAGTAGTAGTGTCCTGTGGAATTTCCACAAATAGGGAAGATAAAAGGGAAGCTCAATTGGTATATATAGTTCTTTGAAATTCCATACATTAGAGGTTCAACACAGGAAGCAAGTTGGACAGATCTAGAAAAGTGTCTTAAACGAGAGGAGTACACAACCAGCTGCAGGGTCTTTATATGGCTCCTGAGGCTTTGGGGTGGGATGAAGAGGGCAACCCCCTGAGAGTGCAATCATCCCAGGGGTGTACATTCAGTTCTGATACACTCATCTGGATTTTTAGTCAGTTACATGCTAGAATTTACAAAGCAATCAGTGGGTGAAGTCAACAGTAAGATCATCATGGACTGTATCGATACATGTAGAAAAAAGTAACCACTGACAGTGAGAGCAAGGCAGGTGACAGGAAGACTAAGGAAAGAAACACAATCTCCTCCAAGCAGGGTGGAGACACACATAAACTGTACATACCGCCTGGTGGATATCTGTAATGATGACTCAGTGTCTTTCAGATAAAGTGACATGGTATTCTGTACTTTCTTCATATGAAGGCAGAGAAGAATGCAGGACATTATAAAAAAGACTTCCACCCAAAATGACCTGAAGAAAAGGTTTGACACCAAAAGGAGTAAGTTGCAGTTATCTAGCAAATCTAATTATGTAGAAATTGACAGTGCAGAATAAAAGAGATAATGCTTTAAAAATAAATGTAAGGCCTCTGCTAAGAAATGTAGCATGTGTGGGAGAAGTCACTGATATGGTTTGGATGTTTGGCTCCTCCAAACTTCATGTTGAAATCTGATCCTCATTGTTGGAGACGTGGCCTGGTGGAAGGTAGTCAGGTCACAGGCGGCACATCCTTCCTGTTTGATGCCCTCCCCATGATAATGAGTTCTTTTTTCTATTAGTTCACGTGAGGTTGGTTGTTTAACAGCTGGTCACCCTCTCCTCTGTCTGTTGCTCATTCTCTTGCATATGACACATCCACTTCTCCTTTGCCTTCCATCTTGACCGGAAGTTCTCTGAAGCCCTCATCACAAGCAGAAGCTGTCACCATGCTTCTTGGACAGCCTGAAGAACTGTGAGCCAAATAAGCCTTCTCTATAAATTACTCATCCTTAGATATTCCTTTATAGCAATGCAAACAGACTAAGGTGTTCAGTACATACATTTTTATTTCTATTATTTTTGAGACAGTCTCTGTGAGCCTGATTAGAGTGCCATAGTGTCATAGCTCACAGCAACCTCAGACTGCTGGGCTCAAGTGATCCTCTTGCCTCAGCCTCCCAAGTAGCTGGGACTACAGGTGCCCTCCACAGTGCTGGGCTATTTTTAGAGACAGAGTCTTGCTCTGGCTCAGGCTGGTGTTAAACTCCTGAGCTGAAACAATCTACCTGCTTTGGCCTCCCAGAGTACTAGGATTACAGGCATGAGACACCACACCTGGCAATACATACATTTTAATAAATAAACTCAATTTCTGACCCTGCCTAGTCCCTATTCTGCTGGGGTGTCTAAGTGAATGAATGAAATTCATCTTTCCTGGGGGCCCCCTTTC
Organism: Arctocebus calabarensis; assembly: GCA_963573935.1. NCBI lineage: Eukaryota > Metazoa > Chordata > Mammalia > Primates > Lorisidae > Arctocebus > Arctocebus calabarensis. The sequence continues at coordinate 2,674 of CAUYON010016122.1, read as the reverse complement.
ACTAGGGTTATTCTATGGTTCTTGGAATGAATGCAGTATCAAGATGCTAGAGATGGATGTGGACATTTGTCTAGTCTTTAATCATCTGCACACGTTACCCCTCAAGAGGTCCCTCATCCCAGTCTTCATGGCATCTTCTAAGGCCAAAAGCTCTGCTGTGTTCTTGTCTCCTTGGTCCATGGAAGTGTCTGCCCCAAGGCACCCCCTCTGTTGTCTTCTCTCTTCTTGCTGTTTGCCTGCAGGTGCTGCTCAGCAGGAGAGTATACCTCTGCCCAGCTCTTTGCACTCAATATCCCCTTTCCATTTCTTCTTATAGCCTGAGGCATTCTTTTCCAGTCTGGGGAAAAGCTTCTGTAATCCTGTAATTCTAAGACACTCTATTCCCAGGACTCCCTTTCCCCTCTCCTCTGTAAACCGTCTGTATTTTCCTTAATAAGCTTGCTTTGGAACACAAAACTCAAGAAGCTGTACAGACAAGCTTTCCTGTTGCCATATCCGTCTCCTAAGGTAATGAGCATGGGGCTGACTATTATATTAATTGTCCTAACTCTGTCCTCTGAGTTCAAAACCATTTGAGAAATGAGTCCAGACATCAGACATAGTTTATTCATTCATCAAATGAATATTTCTTTCTTTTTTTTTTTTTTTTGAGACAGAGCCTCAAGCTGTCACCCTGGATAGATTGCCGTGGCATTGCAGCTCACAGCAACCTCCAATTTCTGGGCTCAAGCGAGTCTCCTGCCTCCGCCTCCCAAGTAGCTGGGACTACAGGCGCCCGCCACAACGCCTGGCCATTTTTTGGTTGCAGCCCTCATTGTTGTTTGGTGGGCCCGGGGGCTGGATTCGAACCCGCCAGCTCAGGTGTACGTGGCTGGCGCCTTAGCTCGTTAAGCCACAGGCGCCGAGCCCAAATGAATATTTCTTAAACAGCTTCTATGTTCCCAGAACTGCTCTAGGCACTGAGAATAGAGCAGCACCTAAAGCAAAGTAACAGACTATTACTTATAAAAATACATTTTAAAACTTGGCCTTATCTGAGGCCAAAGTGACCTTCCCATTCCTTTCCCATGAAATAAATTTATCCATTTAATCACAGACTGAGTAACTAGAAAACTGGAGCTACCTCCTTCACTCGGGCAATCTAGTTCCCCATCCCCCAGTGAGCATACTGCATGCTGGATTCCGGAGTGACTTAAAGGCAGAGCAGCCTGTAAATTGGTGGCTCTGAAGGACAGGCCAAAGTGAGGCTGAACCACACAACTGCGAGTAACCCCTTCTTCAATCTTATCAGTCAGCTCCTTGAGAGGGTGGAAAAGGAGCAGACATCTACTTACCTTCTATGTCCTTCCTGGAGGGTGGGAGTTCCTATTTTGTGAATGGAGGCAGAAGTGTGAAGAGAGGGATAATTATTTCCTCTGCAATAAATAATGCAGCTTTCTATCCAGACTGTGGTGAATTATTCTTGAATTTTGAACATAATATATGTGAATTTAATTTTTTTATCACAAATTAATATGAGGGTACAGATAAGTTTAGGTTACATTCTTTTCAATTCTAAGGTAAAGTTCAAGTTTGTAGCTGAGCCTTTCACCCAGGGGGCATGCTGAACACCCTCACACTGTGCACCTCAAGTGAGATCCTACCAAATGCCCTCCCTTCCTCCCCTCCCCCTTGCTAGACTATATTTGTGTTTTTTTCTTTCATGTGGGCAGGTTGTTTATATATTGGTTTCATATTAGTATCGAGTATACGTTGGAGTTTTTCCCCATTCTTCTGATGCTTTACTAAGAATGTGTTTCAACTCCATCTAGGTTAATACAAAAGATGTAAAAATCTCCATCTTTTCTTATGGGTGAATAGTATTCCATGATATACAGACATCAATTTGTTAATCCATTCATGGGTACATGGGGCACTTGGGTTGTTCCCACATCTTGGCAATTGTGAACTGAGCTGCAGTAAACATTCTGGTGCAAATGTCCTTGTGGTAAAATGATTTTTATTCTGGGTAGAGACCTAGTAACAGGATTGTGGGATCAAATGGACAGTTGACTTTTAGTTCTTTAGGAAATCTCCATACTCCTCTTTTTTTTTTTTAGTGGTGTAACAAACTTTAATTCAAAATAGAGACTCTGGAAATAATACATTAAAAAAAAAAAAAAAACAACTCAGGGGCAGTAACTTTATTCCCGAATATTATAGTCCTTCCCTTTCACTAGTTTATCAGCAGTTAGGTTAGAAGCATTTTGGGTTGTGTTTTTTCAATGTTTATTCTAAAGGTACTACAGATTTACTTTCTTACCTTTGAATAGAGAAATGACTTATCAGCATATCAAAAAAGGAGGAAAGTCTGCACTGAAAACTGATTTCAGCATCTACAGAATTCTCCGTACTTCTTTCCAAAAAGGTTGTATTAGTTTGCAATCCCACAAACATTCAAAAGTGTTCCTTTCTCTCCACATCCACACCAGCATCTGCAGTTTGATATTGCCTATATAATGTTATATAATCTATATACTGTAGTCAAACACAATAATTACTCCAGTAATGTTCAATTTCTGGTTCAGGATCCAATTAAACATCACATGCTGCACTTGTCATAACAACTTGGTTTCCTTTATTTGAAGTTCCTCAGTCTTGGGCTTTCCCCATCTTTATAACTTTGAAGATTACA
>CAUYON010016121.1:0-36710 GCA_963573935.1 Arctocebus calabarensis | reverse complement strand
GCCGTGGCATCACAGCTCACAGCAACCTCCAATTCCTGGGCTCAAGCGAGTCTCTTGCCTCCACCTCCCAAGTAGCTGGCCACAACGCCCAGCCATTTTTTGGTTGCAGCCGTCATTGTTGTTTGGCAGGCCAGGGATGGATTCGAACCCACCAGCTCAGGTGTACGTGGCTGGCACCTTAGCCCGTTGAGCCACAGGCGCTGAGCCTGACTTTTCGTTTTTAATAGACATGCATAGTGCGGGTCACTGTCTGTGTGTTTGCCAGGCACTATTTCAAGTGTTATGTTTGGATGAACTGATTTAACGCTGCACCTTCGGAACTGTATTCTGAGTATTCTCAGTTTATGGGTGAGGAAATAAGTTGTAGAAAGTTTAAGTGACTTGCCCAAGATAACACAGATGGTAAGTGTGTGTGTGTGAGCCAGGATTTGCACCTGGGTCGCAGTGTCAGCATCTGTGGGCTTAACCACTGTGCTACATTCACTGTAAACACTACATAGAAAAACTCAAAGTTTAAATATATGCTGATCTGGAATAGGTTTTTTCTTATTGTATTTGTAATGACAAGTTTTGTATAAGGCACTTGAAAATGCCACTTTCGTACTTTTATTTGGTGGCCCTGCTTTGCCAGAACCCTGAACACTATGTGTGCTGGTTGGACAGTCTAGCTATGTGGTCTCAGCCTGTCTCTGCCCCGACTCATGGTTGGACAGTCTAGCTGCGCGGTCTCGGCCCGTCTCTGCCCCGACTTGTGGTTGGACAGTCTAGCTGTGCGGTCTTGGCCCATCTCTGCCCCGACTCACAGGCTCGGGAGAGGCTCCACTTTCTCCTTTGATGTTCACAGGCCACATTTATAAGAGGAAGCACCTGCTATTTTCATTAAAAATAGAAGGAAAAAAGGGGTGAGGCCCTCATCACAGGGCAGGTGGCACACAGGTGACAGCGTGTCCCCAGGCAGACAGACCTGAGGACTGCACACCCAGGGATTCAGATCCCACTTTCAAGCCATTAACCTCCCTGTGTGAGGGAGGATGAAATAACGCTTTGATCTTGAGAGAGAGAAAGGCTTTCTATAAATACCAAATAAGTCTACTCTTACTCAGCACCTCTTAGATTCATGTGGAGGCTAATGTACCCCATAAAATTCCAGCGTGTCCTTAGTTACAAGGCCGTGTTCTTAGATCTGGGCTTCCAAGTCTTCAATCATAATATCGTGTCTAGTTTTGTCAATTGCCTACAAGCAAAAATAACCCCTAAGACATTTTACAGAGCCTTTTGTCTCAAGAGCTACAAAGTTTTAACAATACACTTTCTATTAAAAAAAAAATCCCATATATTATTTAAGACCTGAGCATCTTGAAACCAAATTTGTGCCTAAGTGCCTGCTGGAGCCCTGTTTTTGTTCCTTTTAGGTTGTTATCCATAGCGAGTTGGGATAAGGCTTCAAAGCTTCAGCCGCCCTTCCTTTTTTTAATTTTTTATTTTAGCAGACTCAAAGCAGGATTCCTTCTGTCCCTGCCCCCGCATCCAGCTTTGTCTTTCTTGTGTGATGTCCATATCCAAAATTAGTGCTCCTAAGCTCCAGAGCCTGAATCAAAATTCACATAGTCAGGAAGAGAGAAGTTCATTATGTACCTCCAGTTATGGAAGACTGGGATGACCAGGGAAAATTTCCTCCCCACCCTGGGAAGATTTGCATTTGTAAATTGCAAGTTCAGAAGAAGAAATTTCCCCTGACTACTGCGTAGAGAATTACAACTAAGCCACCCTCAGGGAGAAGGTAAGAGGGCTCTGCAGTTTCCCACACACAATTTGTTTGCTTAGCATCATTCCACTCATCTCTGTGAGGAAGACAGGATGGTCACCATTTTACAAATGGCAGTTCCAAGGTTCAGAGAAGTCGGGTCATTTCCCTAAGGTTATGCAACTAGCAAATAGCAAAATCAAGTTCTGTTGCAATGCCTTTAGGAGACACTGGAAATTAGAAATACCATACTTGGGTTTCACCTGGATTCCCCTGTCTTTGGAGCAGTGGAGCCTCTCATCACCTGCTTTTTGGAGCAGATCTCATGTGCTAGGCCTTGCTAAGCATCGTGAACCCAAAGATGACCATGTCCTGGCCTCTGTCCTGGAGGAGTTCACTGCTTCTTAGGTGATAAAGCACCTTCAGCAAGGGCAAAACTTACTCAAGTACAATAGACTTAGGTACAAATACAATTCGACATAGTATTTTAACAATGACCCCTAGCTTAGGAACTTGCATTTTCAAAGTATTAGCTTACTGCCTTGTTAAAACATGGCAAGAGAAACTCGTAATCTTCATGTTATAGATGAGAAAACTCCAATATCAAGTTGTGAGTATTTGCATTTATTAATTAAAATCAAATAAAACAACACATTCAGTTTCTCAGTACACAAGCCACATTTCAAGTGTTCAGTAGACGTCTGTGCCAAGTGGCAGTTACCTTGGGTGGCGAAGATGTAGAACAGTGTCATCACAGCAGGTGGCCCTTTCGGACCATGCTGCCGTATGGAATTTGTCTATACAGGATGTGGGAAATGGACTTACATCCACCTCCAGAGCGTGTGGTTTTGACTGTAACATCGTGTTTGAAAATTTTTAGATTACTATCAGGGTACATACGGTTAGGTTACAGTTGGTTTCGGAAGGTTAAAGTCCGAGTCGAGGTGTGTCCTTCACCCCGGAGTTGTGCCCTGTACCTGTGCCCTGTCCCCATTGGGTGGGAACTTACTCCCACCCTGCTTGCCTTGAGCTTCTCTCTCACCTGAGCATGTAGTTGTTCACCTGCTTGTTTCAACTGAGTACATGTGACGCTTCTCCATTCTTGTGATACTTTGCTTTGGAGGATGTTCTCCAAATCAGTGCAGGATCACTTTAAAAATAAAAAAAAAGTTTTTAGGCGGCTCAAAGGAGTAGGGCACTGCCCCATATGCCAGAGGTGGGGGGTTCAAACCCAGCCCCGGCCAAAAACTGCAAAAAAAAAAAAAAAAAAGTTTTTAGTGAAAATGGGGAGGGAGCAGGGAGAGAAAGTTAAATATCTCTCATTTCTTTACGAACTAAGAAATATCTCCGACTTGGTGGGGAACTATGACATAGCAGCATTTCTGTTGCACTGTTTTCTGATTCTTGTAAGAACCGGACGTGATTTCCCTCCATGCACCAGGACACTGAGGACTTGCTGATTGGTTGCCCTCTTATGGAACCATAAGGCGACTTTTGCTAGCGGCTCCTCTGAGAGTACTTCTTATTTACTTTTAAACCTTGGTTCCTGGGCGGTGCCTGTGGCTCAGCGAGTAGGGCGCCGACCCCATGTACTGAGGGCTGCGGGTTCAAACCCAGCCCTGGCCGAACTGCATCAAAAAAAATTAGCAGGGCGCTGTGGCAGGCGCCTGTGGTCCCAGCTACCTGGGAGGCTGCGGCAAGAGAACCGCTTAAGCCCAAGAGCTGGAGGTTGCTGTGAGCTGTGACGCTACAGCACTCTACAGAGGGTGATGGAGTGAGACTCTGTCTCCACACACAAAAACAAAAAAACCAAAGCCAAACAAACAAAAAAACCTTGGTTCCTAATATAGTACCTGGAAAGTAATGGGCGAACAATAACCATTTCTGCAACTAAATTTTAAAAAAGGTAGCTATAATATCTGCCGATCTCAAAAGAATGGTAGTAAAGAAGCGAAAGATTAGTGGACTTCCTTGTGATTGCTAGACGGGAAAAGCCAAGACGATTTTCTCCAGGGTAACATGCAGGGGCTCGGCTTCATAAAAAAAAGGGGCCACATCTGCATTTATCTGTGCTGTGATAGGGATATAAGAGGGAACGATCCTAAGAGCTGCCTTACATCTTATCTGGGTCAGATTGTACAGTATGCTATTTTAAATCGAAACTAAGGAGACTTTGTACATGTTTCCAAAGCAAGCCCTGAAAAAAAGTTGCCTCGTTACCAAATTAATTCCCCTTATCATCTTATGCAGTGAAAACAAACTAAGTCACCCGCCTGCAGTGCGTCCCGGTGTTTTATCCCAGATGACTTGCGTTTACCCACCAAATGTTGTGTGAAAGCTGAAAACTCAACCTCATTTGGCTCCCAGCTCATCCTCCTGCTTCATTTTATTAATGCAACTTCACCCTCCACTCGTCTTCCTTCCCTTCGCTTCATCATTTAGCTCAAGTGTTGGCTTCTGTGTCGTTTAGAACAAACCAAACCTATAGAAATATGTTTTAAAAGACAGATGTTCTGATATGGGATGGGAAGCAAATGTTGGATGCTCACTCAATGCCTTTTAAAGGCTTCAATTTGCAGTGAAAATAAAAAGGAGTTGTTCAACATGTAGGAAAGGGAGTCAGCTTTGAAAACTGGTAAGAGGAGAGAGATGCCAGGCCCCGTTTTGAATTTGAACTTAACAACCAGGACCCTTATTTTCCTGCAGCAAAATGATTGCTACTTTCTTAGAATGATTTAAGAAATCCCCCCTAACAGGGCTTATCAGAGAAGATTCCAATTTTGAGCAGCAAAAGTTTGGCGTTTGCTATCAGCTCTTGCCTTTTTTTTTTTTTAAGGAGACATGATGTTTACAGTGTTACCAGTTTTGAAAGGTCTTACATTTCCAGTGAATGGAGCACTTTTGTGAAAAGGACTCTGAAAAGCATTATTCAGGCGAAAATGCATCAAAGCATGGATGGGAGTTAGAAAGAGAACAGTTTGCTGGTATGGAGACTGGAGGCAACATGTGCTGACAGGGCAATTATGGCCAAATAATTGAATTTTATTATTATTATTATTATTTTTTGAGACGGAGTCTTGCTGTGTTGCCCTCAGTAGAGTGCCATGGTGTCACAGCTCACCGCAACCTCAGACTCTTGCGTGTAAGCATTCTTGGGTTTAAGTGATCCTCTTGCCTCAGCCTCCCAGTAGCTGGGACTACAGGTGCCCGCCACAACGCCCGGCTAGAAATAATTGACTCTTTTAAGACAGATCTGGTGAGATAAGGCGATAGTTGTTTGTAGACTCACATTGAAAACCTGTTCATAATCAACTCAAAGGGTCAAGTGTGGATGATTCAACCGGGGTAGGCACCTCAAACCACTTCACATGCAGGGCATAACAGCAGTGATGTTTTCACTTTGTAAAATAGGGTTTAATAGCATCTTTGCAATCCCACAGCCCTTGACTGCATTTTCCCTCGGATTCCTCATAGCCTGAAACCTGGAACCTCTTCTGAGCCCCAAAGGTTGGTGGTCAACTCAGATTCTGAGTCTTCTGGTCTCAGAGAAACTAAAGACAAATACATAGCATGCCCCCCGGGTGAAGGGTTCAACTACAAGTTGAACTTTTACATTGTAAGTGAAAACAAGGTAGCCTAAACATTTGTCCCCTCCTATCAATCTGACATTAAAACAAAAGCAAAAGCAAACCAGAAACCATTTTCCTGCTCAAAGAAATCAGAAAAAAATGTAAACATTTAAAAGTTAATGAATTGCTTTTATTAGTAACATTAAAATCCTTTCTTTGCTCTTTGTTTGAAGAGTTTCTAGGCCTGTCAGTCTCCTTTGCCCACATGTGCCTCTGCTGAGGACAAGGGCTGGAGAACAGTGGAGTGTTTATTTCTGGGACTATTCCACGCAGGACATGAAAGGTAACAATCTTGTTCCTGGTCTTGAAATACAGGTGCTTAGGGCCTTGGTCCCAGGAGAAGTGAGGTTACTGTGCACACCGCACCCACACTTTGTTTATGAACCTTGAGAATTTTTTCAAGGTCCCCGCATGGAGATGGAACTGAGAGAAGGAAGGTCACAAATTGGTGAAATGCAGCGTGGTCATTTCTCCCCACAACAGAGCAAAGGGTATCCTGAAGTTTCCACTAATAATTCTGTTAGACGCCTTGCTTCAAGGTTTCATTCTTTATTTGTTTGTTTGTTTGTTTTGAGACAGAGCCTCAAGCTGTCGCCCTGGGTAGAGTGCAGTGGCATCACAGCTCACAGCAACCTCCAAATCCTGGGCTCAAGTGATTATCCTGCCTCCGCCTCCCAAGTAGCTGGGACTACAGGCACCTGCCACAATGCCCAGCTATTATTTTTTGTTGTTGTTGTAGCTGTCATTGTTGTTTGGCAGACCTGGGCTGGATTTGAACCCATCAGCTCAGGTGTATGTGGCTGGCACCTCAGCCGCTTGAGCCATAGGTGCTGACCCTCAAGAATGAAACCATGTGACTTACTTTTCTGTATTGTATGATATTTTTTGTACAAATGTATATTTTTAAAGTCCTATTCTATGCATAGTTAGATTACTTTTGTCATTGTAATGCTATTAAAGGTTTTTAAGTTGACTAGTAAATTACAGGTTTTTGGTAATGACACACTAATTCGAAAGTCAAGTGACGGCTCCTTTTCTACCACGGAGAATTGACTCCCTAATGTCTTTGGGTTTCTAGTATTTCCCTTCCTTTTTCCTTTTTAACTGCCAACTTTTCACTTTACCTTCTCCCAACAAGCTTTCGGACTCAGTATCTCGGTAGATAAAGACTTTCTTCTGCATCCGCCTTCTTCAAGCGTTTAGCACGCTCCAGAGTGAATCTAGCGCGGTACCAACAGCGTAACACGGCTGTAGCCACAACCGGAGAGTGAATCTAGCACGGTGCCAACAGCATAACACGGCTGTAGCCACAACCGGCCGCACTGTTTCCTTTTAGCGTTATGAACCACCTTGCTTACAGTGAGCACGTGCGACAACTGGGATTTTCATTTCTGCTCACTTTGTTTATTCATGTCGAGAGCGAATACTTCCCATCCTCAGGACTTCCTGGAGTATGACATCTGTTCTAATGTGGAATTATGGCTATAGTGGGAGGATCTGGATTTTTCCAGGTGGGCCGCGTGATCTCTGTTCTAACTTAGATGCAAGCTACATCATCTTTTAAAAAATCGATCAGCAGAGCGAGTCTAATAGGGTGCGTGCTGTAGACTGGATGGATGGGCCTGGAGCAAATGTGTGTGGAGAACAATTGGTTACTGTTTACCTTTTGGTCAGCACCTTTCATTATTCGCTGGTATCACATTTTAGTGAAATTAAACTTAGGTGGCTCAAAATTACATAATCACATTCCGTTTTAGATTAAGTGCTGGTTGCTTGAAGGCTTCTGGGAGAGAGAGCTTCTAGAGTCACCGGCTATGCCAGCGGGTCTCAATTCAGGCTGTGTCTTACAGAAAATGCTCAGATTCATCTCAGAGAGCCTGAATGCATTTTTGGTAGGTTGGGCCTCCATGTGATGTGACATTTTAAAAACAAGGCTTCTCAAGTCGTTTGGAAGGTTGAGAACCACTGAGAGGCAGGAAAAGAGCCTTAGGAAGTCCTGAGTACATTTGACTTGTGCTAACCAACTTGGTTAAACTCTGTTCCTATAGCCTAAGCCACGCTCCCTCTCCCCTGCCCTGCTCACACTCTACCCACAAATTAAAACAGGGAGCTGAAAGTCGCACAGGAGTGAAGTCTTTTCTCCATCTCGTCTATAAAGTGTGATCTTGGACAAGATTCTTAAATGTGCTGAATTTTGGTTTCCTTATTTATTGAATTTGAATAATAAAGCTCCCTTATAAGGGAAGATCATAGTACTAATGTGATAGGAAAAGCTTTAGTACAGAACCAAGTATACAGTAGGAGCTCAGTATATTCTTCCTTTTCCTCCCTCTTTCCCTCCCTCTCTTCTCCTCTATCCTTCTCTTTCTCTCTCTCATGTTCTTTTCTTTTCTTCCTTTTTTGCTTTACAAATTCAGTTTTTGTGCAACAAAGGAAGCTACTGCGGCTTTGGAATTTCTTTAGTGTTCCGTCACACATTCTCACTTGGCTACCCTTTCTACCTGTGTCTACGAAGTGGCTGGCCGAGGGTGGGATGTGGTTTGAGTTGTGGGAACAAGTGTTTCGACTGAGTGATGTCGTCTGTGATGTGGGCATTGACCTTGAGCCCTTGACCATCATTTATGTGCTTCAAGCATAAGACCATCTAACTTACTTTATACTTGTAATAGTGGTCGCAGGGCCTGGCATTTAGGTTATAGCACCTATTTGAAGTGATGAACTTCAGAGGAGTGTAGGTGAAATCAAAAGACATCTTCCAATTACAACCTGGCTAATTAGTTTTTTCCCCAAGAAAATAAGATGTCGCTCTATCTTAGTCCATTCCCAGAGAGTCACAGGGGGATTCGTTCCATTACAGCTTGGTGTCGTGGAACGGTTCATCACTCAGGGACTCAGGAAGGCACCTGTGTTGCTTCATTGTGACGCATACCTGTCTTTTGTCCCCTTATTTGGCTCTCAGTGAGTTCTCAAGCAAAGGAGAGTGGTCCCAGGTTTCTATTATTACCTAGTTCAGGCTAACCAAAGCAGACAGCTGGGAGATTATGCCCATGTGCTGTCTCAGGGGAGGTGCTTGTGTTAGAGCAGATAAAGTGTCTATGGGAAAAGCCACGTAAAGTGGCTGTTTTCTCTGCTGTTTTCCACTGTCTGGCAAAGTGGAACAGAGTTAAAGCCAACTTAAGCATTAAGAGCAAGAGTTTAAAAATCTTTACAAACCGGATTCTAATTTTGGTTTCATCACTATCTACAGCAGCTGTTCTCAACCGGTGGGTTGCAACCCACAGGAACTGTATTAAATGTCGCGGCATTAGGAAGGTTGAGAACCACTGATCTATAGTAAGAATCAGCAAACGTTTTATGTAAAAGGCCAGCTAGTAATTATTCTAGGCTCTGTAGTCCATATAACCTCAGTCGTAACTCCTCAACTCTGCAGTTCTAGTCAAAAGTATCCATACACACTACGTAAAGAATGGACACGGCTGTGTCCCAATAAAACTTTACCTACAAAAACAGACAGGGGGCCAGATTTGGACCATTGCTAGAATTTTCCGACCTCTGATCCAATAAGTTACTTCTTGTAATGATAAGTTACTCTAATTTTTTAAGATTGTTTAGAGAATTAAAGTTCTTGTAATGATAAGTTACTCTAATTTTTTAAGATTGTTTAGAGAATTAAAAGACATAATGTATGTAATAAAACACACATCCTGCATCCTTGGCATAGTGAGCACTTTAGAATAATAGTGCTTTTATTTTATTAAAATACTGTGTATCACATAGTTTAAGATGCTACTGGTTGTAAGATATATCTGGATTTCAGAGATGTTAGAGTATGATTAAATGTCTTAAAATTGATAAAACATGGTAACTATAGTAACACGGTTACATTTAGGATTTTAAGTTTTGTTCTGCGAGTGGTACTTTAAAGCTTCTTGACTAACATGCCCCTGTGCTTTTTTCTGTTTTTGTCAGAGACACATGCCATGAACTCCTGGGACATGTGCCGTTGCTCGCAGATCCCAAGTTTGCTCAATTTTCACAAGAAATAGGGCTGGCGTCCCTGGGAGCATCGGATGAAGATGTTCAGAAACTAGCCACAGTGAGTTCTTTGCAACTTAAAAAGCGTTCTATTCGTGTGCATTTGTAAGGTAAGAAGCCTCAGAGTTCCTTGCTATGAATTATAGGCAAGTGTTCTGGACAGAGCCTGGTGATTTTTACCCCTTTCATCCTGTGTTCTTTTGAAGCACAGTGAGTTCTTGGCTTCTTGACCAGCGAGGTATTTGTGTTTTCGCCTTTTGTAAAGGTGTCAGCTGGATAGAAAGGGCTAGATAGTAAATGCATTAGGCTTTGGGTTGTGAGGTCTCTGTCACAATTACTCAGCCTTCTGAGCACGGCTCTGTTCCAGTAAAACCGTATTTGTGGAAGCTGGTGGTGGCCCGGATGTGTGTTGTAGTTTGCCGACTCCCATGGACATATCACTACCAGTTTTACATTTCTGTTAAACTGGGGCTTGTACCTGGGAGTAGCTCTTTCATTCCTCTATATGGTTACGGTCAGATATAACTTGGGTCAGCAATAAGAAACTCATGCTCAACAATTATTCTAAGCGCAACTTCCCCTCACCCCATCCCAAACTTCATAGATGCTGTTTTCTTCTTCTCAAAACTCCGATTTCTCTGAAAACAAGCAGTGTGAGAGGAAAGGTGTAATTGGGGCTGCCACCTTTAGGAGGCAGAAGAGCCTGATCAAGTGTGCCTTACTGTACCTCATCTCAAAACGGATCTTAAATTGTCCTGTGTGTGCGTTTGCCGCAACTGCACATCAAGGGTTTGTTGGGCGTGCAGGAATATTCTTCACTCCCACCGAGAAATCGGTGTTCTCTCAGATTTCTTAAAACACACAGCTCTGGGGCGGCGCCTGTGGCTCAAAGGAGTGGGGTGCCGGTCCCATATGCCAGAGGTGGCGGGTTCAAACCTGGCCCCGGCCAAAAACTGCAAAGCAAGCAAACAAACAAACAAACAAAAACCCCACAGCTCTTTCAGTGTATCTTTCGTTTCCTCCTTATTTTTGGTGGAGATTTTTTTTTTGATTCAAAATATTAGGGTGTACACATGTTTTGTTTGAGTACTTTGCTTTGTACAGATTGGAATAATTACATGAAATAGAATGAATTTAAAGTTTTGGCTCATTAAAAATGAATCCCCCCATTATGAGCTGAAGAAAATGTATTTGTAGACTGAACTGGATCTTCTAGTTTGTAACCTCTGTCATAGGGCTTGTGTCTCATGGGCATTGCTATATATCAGTATATAAGCAATTACCTCAGTTCAGCGCCCGTGGCTCAACGGGCTAAGGCGCCAGCCACATACACCTGAGCTGGCGGGTTCAAATCCAGCCCGGTCACCAAACAACATGATGGCTGCAACCAAAAATGGCCGGGCGTTGTGGTGGGCGCCGGTAGTCCCAGCTACTTGGGAGGCGGAGGCAGGAGGCAGGAGGCCAGGAATTGGAGGTTGCTGTGAGCTGTGATGCCACGACACTCTATCCAGGGTGACAGCTTGAGGCTCTGTTTCAAAAAAAAAAAAAGAAAAGAAATTACCTCAAAGCTTAGGCAGCTTAAACAAGAAATATTTATCATCTCGTAGTTGCCGTGTGAAAATGTGAGAGCAGCTTGCTGAGTGCATGTAGCTCAGGGCGCCCATCAGATAGCGGTGGGGATGCTGGCGGGGCCTGCGGTTGTCTGAGGGTTTGGGAGTCTCCTCCGGGCCAGCTTGCTCCCGGGGCTGTTGTCAGGAGGCCCCGGCGCCTCACCACGTGGGCCTGTCCACAGGCTGTCTGAGCGTCTTTATGGCACGGTCACTGGTCACCGGCCTCCTCCACAGCAAGTGACGAGGGAGAGACCGGGAGCAGGAGGAATCGTGGGGCCTCCCGTGACTCCGTCCACTGCTGTCCGCCTGGACCATCTTCTGCTCATTAGACAGGACCCACGCTCGCCAACCCACACTCATGGGCACAGGAACGTGGCTCTATCTTGTGGGAGAAAATGTGTCGAAGCATTTGCGGACGTATTTTAAACCTGCCACGTCACAGGGCCTGCTATTTACATCTCAGCCTTGGCTCCGGTTTTGAACCTTGTTTTGGAAACTTTTCTGAGCCTTTTGAAATTCCTTTGAGATGTTCGAGGTTCGGTCTTTGACTCTGTAAGCAGTGCTTTGCACCCTTTTTATCTCCCGGCACACTTGAAGCTACAATTAAACTTCCGTGGCCCATTTAAATTATGTTGGGTAAAAAATAGAATAGACTTACTGTGCTTTGAACTTCTTTTAACAATGGTTTAATTAATGATCTTTAGAAATTTTCTTTGCACACCAGTGGAAAATCGCTGCTGTACGGCTTGTACTCCTGACCAGGGAGCAAGATGGATTTCTTACTGATCTGGCTTGGAACAGCCACAAGGTGGGATTTCACTGCCAGGCTCTCTGCGGTGCTGACTCGTGTGTGTGTGTGTATGAGTGTGTGTGAAGGAACGTGCACGTGTGTGTGTATGTGTGTGCACACACACTTGGGTTCCAGCAGAGGAAGGGGAGTAGGTTGGACTTTCTGGACGTGAATGTGGGCAGATCTCAGCGAGTGCTCCCAGTCTTTCCTTTTTCGTTTTTTAAAGAAGTGACAAACAGTTTTGTTCTTTATTTACACTCCGGCAAATGATGATTCCTTCACTCCATCATTCCAGTTACATTGACAGGGAATATGACAGAGTCCTCCCTTTTTAGAAGCTTGTGTAGGTGAAGCGAAGAGTTTTTCAGGTGAAAGAAAGTTTGTACTGAATCTCAAAAGAGGAGAGAAAGGTAGCCAAGCGGAGGAGAGGGAAAGGGGGGTACAGGAGCGGTTTCGGTTGGAACAAGAAGTGACCCTCGCTTGGCAGGACTCTGCTTCTTTGCGGACGCTCTGGAGGAGAATCTGGTTCACTGCTGGTCCCACCGTCTGGAGGCTGCCCACATTCCTTGGCCTGGGGTTCCCTCTCTCCATGTTAAAACCAGCAAGGTGGAGTATCTCTGCCTTTGCTCTGTTGCCACATTTCTCTCTCAAAGACTAAGACTGGGAAAGACCCTTCACCGCTAAGGGTTTGTGTCACCAGCTGGGTCCCACCTGGATAAGTCAGGCTATTCTTCCCTTTGTAAGATCTACTGGGGTGTCCAACCTCTGGGCTGCATGCAGATTATTTGAGGCCTGTTTTGCTTCTCTGTGGTGTTGGATATCATGAACATTAGGCACAGACATTTTCTTTGGCTCATCAGCTATTGTTAGTGTTTGCCTATTTACTGTGTTGCCCAAGATAACTCTTCTTTTTCAATGTGTGGGAGAAAAAAAAGTTGAAACACCCCTGCCTGCAGAGGTACTATTCACAGGTTCTGGGGAGTAAGACATGGACATCTTGGGGAGCCATTATTCTTTGTCCCTACTTTAATACTTTCAAGAAAAAACTAATACTTGTGCCTTGAAGCCTGCTTTACTAGGGCCAGCAAGTTCCCAGGAGGAGTGGGTTTTCTTTAGGAACTTAGATTCGTTAGCATGGTTCCAATACCTTGACCTTGGATTGCTTTAGCTCCAGCAGCTGAAGACACTTCTATTCCACAGAAATCACTCAGTCATGAATCAAGTTTTCCCTGTCTCTGTTTTTTCCCCCCCTTTTCCACTGTCCCCCCACTCCCTGCCCCCAGAATGTATCTGCTTTTCTGCCAAAGCCAATTTAAGCTCACAGACATTCTTTTATTACTATTATTATTATTATTAAATCATAGCTGTGTATGTTAATGCAATTGTGGGGTACAATGTGCTGGTTTTATATACAATTTGAAATATTTTCATCTACCTGGTTAACATAGCCTTCACGGTATTTTCTTAGTTATTGTGTTAAGACATTTATATTCTGCATTTGGCAAATTTCACATGTACCCTTGTAAGGTGCACCCAAGCTCACAGACATTCTTAAGTGGCTGAAGGATTCTAGGTACCATCATGTGGGGGTAGGGAGAAAAGGGTGGTATTTGCTTCACAGTCTAGTGCACAAAAGTATGGAAAACCTAGGTTACAACCATTTTTTACGTATATACATGAGCAGGTAAGTAGGAGATGTGGATTTAGATGAATCTTCCCAGGGTGAGTTCGAAGCTGGGGTTCAGCACTGGGTGTGGGCGTAGCCAGGAGAGAGGGTCGAGGGGACAGGTGGGAGGAGGCCGATCTGCCTGTAATCTTGCAGGGGTTTTGATGTTTAAAAAGAAAATCAGAGTGTCAACTTGCGAAGGATTTTAATGAAAAAGATTTTGACTCTCTTCTAAGTGCAGTGGAGAATTCGGGATATGTGTGCGTCTCTCCACAGTTTTGCCTGATTTACTCATTTTTCTTTTCTCGGTATTGTCTGGGCCCCACCCCAGCTCCCTGTGATTTTCTGTCCCCCACAAGCCTCGCAGTTACAGTCCTTCAATTCTGTAGACTGCCAGGGCTTTTAAATAGGGTTTTGCAGAACCAAAGAGAAATTGGGCAGAACTGTTCTTTGCGATGTGGAGAAGTGTAAGATGAGGGAGATCTTTCCTGAAATGACAGTGGAACTGCTGGGGACTTGGAGAACCACATCCCGCCCCTTCGTTGAAAACAAAGGCTCACAGAAAACTGCCAGAAGCTGCTCTTGAAAGAGTCAGATTGAAACACAGTCAGAGTCCAACCAGGCAATTTCAAAGTAAACCCTGGAATAAGTAACCTGTTGGAAAACATGCATATTAATGACTTTCAGGCATATATAAAGCTAGAAGGCAAATTTAATGACCTACTTGCAAAAGCTAAGAGATTAAGGGTTCAGGGATACACAGTCCTATGTTGCGGGAATGAGTTCTGGTGGCTAGAGAGGCCAGGTGACAAATGGAGGTGTTAGTAGCTGAGTTCCTCAAAGCCAGTTGCATCAAGTCCTTTTGAAGAAGCACTAGAAGAAAATGAGTGATGAGATGAACCAAAGGAGAAAAATCCATAGTCAGGAGAAATGGAAGCCGTGGGAATCACTATTTAGGCAGAACAATGAGACAGGCCTTATTATTCTTTTACTCCAGGTGAGACTTATATTATTAATGACTCTGTTTAAATAGACCCTGTTTTTCTTCCTTTAGTGAATTTAAGCACTTATGAAAAAGAGTCATGCCTGGGGAAGGCAGACACTTACTAACTTTCCGTGATGCACTGTGGATGCATCTAGGGAAGAAAACAGCCTCCCCAGCACTGGTTGGTACCAGCTAACTCTGTCCAAAGCAGCTTTTGAACTTCTGGGTTTGATTTTCGGAGGTGCCCCGCAATGTTGCCTTTAGCTACTATATTTCTGCGTGATATTTCTTTGGACATTTTAATAATGCTCAGTTTTGAGAATGAAGCTATCTCTGCTGTTTGATGTGGGCAATGGTTTCTGTATCTTGAGAACCGTTTAAATGAAACTTTCTTGTATCAGAAGAAATTGATGACAATGCTTGAGAAGTGTATTACCAATGCGTTGTTATCCATGGAAATAATTTGCCCTCTGGTGGGTAATGAATGAGGCTCTGGTTATGGCGACTGTCCTCTTTTCATACTCACCAGAGCTGTCCGAGGTCTGCGTGTGACAGATATGCAAAACCGTTCTCAGTAAGAGCTGCTTAGCGTGTGTGTAATTTTGAGGCCAGCCGTTTTCCCCTGTCGTGCTGGCTAAAGCAGGTGCTGTAAACTTAAATTCCTTCAGTGGCCAGGTAGGTAGTAAACTTGTGTGAAACAGTCTGATCTAAGAGTGTCAGGAGTATTAGAGTGTACAGGGAACTGCAAAATATATTAAAACATTCCCAAAGGCCTTCAAAGTAAAAAATTAAAATAAAACCAAAGGTTCTTTGGCTACATATTGTGTCTGTAAGTTCAAACAGAATTCTAGATTCTCAGTTCCCAGTCTTGTAGCTGAAGTTAGATTTTACTTAATGTATTTTTTTCTTTATTTGATCAAGACCCCACCCCCTCTACTTAATGTATTTTTTTAGAGACAGGGTCTCCCCCCTCTGCCACCCCGGCTGGAGTGCAATGGTCCAATCATAGCTCACTGTAACCTCAAACTCTCAAGTTCAGGTGACCCTCCCACCTCAGCCTGCCCAGCAGCTGGGACTACAGCTGTGTGCCACTCTGCCCAGACAAGTTTTCTCATGTTTATTTTTTTGTAGTGTTGACATCTCACACTGTTCTTCTGTTTCAAGCTCCTGGCTTCAAGGGATCCTCCTGCTTCAACCTCCTGAAGTTCTGGGATTATAGGAGTCAGCCAGTGTGCCTGGTTGCAGTTTTATTTTAGACTCACCATACCATCCTTAAGGCCAATCCCACAGCTAGATCTATCTTTATATCACCTTGTACATTCCCAGTTACTGTTTTCTAGACAATAGAATGTTTGATCCTAAGAAAAGGTGGCTATGCAGTGTTCAGTAGAGATCTTATTGCAGTTGACTGGGCTTTTGAAATACAACTTTAAGGGTGATGGCTGTGGCTCAGTGGGTGGGGCGCTGGCCCCATATACCGAGGGTGATGGGTTCAAACCCGGCCCTGGCCAAACTGCAACCAAAAAGTAGCTGGACATTGAGGTGGGCGCCTGTAGTCCCAGCTACTTGGGAGGCTGAGGCAAGAGAATCGCCTAAGCCCAGGAGTTGGAAGTGGCTGTGAGCTGTGATGCCACAGCACTCTACTGAGGGCAATAGAGTAAGACTCTGTCTCTAAAAAAAAAAAAAAAGGAAATATAACTTTAAACATGTTACAAATGTGACTTTCATGCATATGTACTGAGCATGTGTCAAAGATGTATTTAACTCATTGATGAGGGGAAAGCAAAGTGGTGTCTCTGGTTCAAGGAAGAATGTGATGGCCAGAGACTATGTAGTTACTCACGGAAAGAATCCCGAAATGAGATACAAAAAACGATTTTTGATCTACAGGGTAATAAAACTCTGTAACCTTGAAGTTATCTTTT
This sequence comes from Arctocebus calabarensis, assembly GCA_963573935.1. Classification (NCBI taxonomy): domain Eukaryota; kingdom Metazoa; phylum Chordata; class Mammalia; order Primates; family Lorisidae; genus Arctocebus; species Arctocebus calabarensis. Next base: position 20,326 of record CAUYON010016121.1, on the reverse strand, counting down.
ATACTAGGCAAAAATTATTTGCATGTTAGTGGACAAAACTAATTTGCAATCTTTTAATCTTCCCAAGTTAACATTGAACTTCACAGTGTGTTAGCCCTGACCAATGGTAACCAGGACATCGGATGAAGATGGGATCCTGCAGACAAGTGCTTTTCCAAGGGTGATGTGGACAAAATAACCTGGGGATTTTGTTAAATGCAGATTCTAATAGAGGATCTGAGGTGGGGCCTGAGGGGCAGCCTTTCTGGGAGATGCTAGGTAATGTCTGTGCTGCTAGCTGAAGGCCAACACTTCAGGGGCAGGAGACACGGTGATATTTCAGACATGTGGGCCTGTTAGTACTCGAATGTCTTTCAAAAGGCATGCAGGAATCTTTCATCCTTATTTCCATATTTTGGATATTTATTTTTATTTTTGAGACTGAGTCTCACCCTGTTCTCCAGGCCAGAGTGCACTGGCATCATAGCTCATAGCAACCTCAAACTCCTGGGCTCAAGCAATTCTCCTGCCTCAGTCTCCTGAGTAGCTAGTTTTTCTAGTTTTAGTGGAGACAGGGTTTCACTCTTGCTCAGGCTGGTCTTGAACTTCTCAGCTCAGGCCATCCACCTGTCTCAGCCTCCCAGAGCACTGGGATTATAGGCGTGAGCCACCACACCCGGTCTTGGATACTTCTCTGAAAACTGGATTGAGAGGACATGACCAGATAAACATCACACATAGTGAGGGAGTTGATTTATGACTTATTCAAAGCCCAAGGGCCGTGTCGTTGGTCCCATTCTGTGTGTCAGCTCTCACATGCTTCTTCCATCTGCTTTTTTTCCATATGACTTATATTATTCGTCTTTATAGGACTGCACAAACAGAAATTTACCGATCAGGTAAATTTAAGAACTAGTCCCAGAAACATATTGATTTTCTGTTCCCTCAAATGTTCGAAAACGTGAAGGGGCATCTTTCATCAATGGTGCAGCCCATCCTGTCATGCAGATGGCTTCAGTTCATTCTGTTCATTACTCACATCACAGGGGCGTTTGGAACAGACAAAGCCATGTGTCATCTGCAGGAGAAGGCAATCAGTGTGAATACACCACAGATGTTTGCCAAGCAAAATAAATCGGCCCCTGGCCCATTTGGAATTTTCCCTGCACAGAGAGTTTCAGGTCATCCATTTAGTTCCATCGACCCTGCAGTGTGGTTCCTTCACTTTCTGGTTGAAGGGCCTTAGGCCTCGGTCATGCCGATGAGATGAGAGCTTTGGCCTAGGGTAAGGAGGGGTAGTCTGCCTTTCCCAGAACATGTTCCCAGGTTGTCAGTCTCATGAAATGGTATTATGAGTTCTGGGCAAAGCTATTTGGAAAACCCTGGTTTAAATAAGCAGCTTTGTGTGGGACTTCTCAGAACCTTGGATAAGATAATATGCAGGGTGGGTCTCCAAAAGTGATAACAGTTATTTCCCCAAATTTAATGTATTTCCTCTATTCCAAGATGGTATTGGTTGCAAAACATGTTATTAATTTAATAGTGGTTTGTTTTTGTTTTTTAAGGGAAAAAAATTAGCAAAATTTTTGACATTGTTTGTAAGATGAAGCTCCATTTTGGAAAGGTTAAAATGGAAAAAGGTGAGCTCAAGAATTGTTGATGAAAGGGTACAAAATTCCAGCTAGGTAGAGGACTAGGTTTTGAGATTTTTTCCCCCTTTTTAATTTTTATTAAGTCATAAATACATAAATCATATATACATTAATTTATGGGGTACAATGTGCTGATTTTATATACAATTTGGAATGCTTACATCAAATTGGTTAACATAGCCTTCACATCACTTACTAAATTATTGTGTTAAGACATTTATACTCTACCTTTAGTAGATTTGACATGTACCCTTGCAATATGCACCATAGGTGTGGTCCCACCATTTACCCTCCCTCCATCCAACCTTCCCTCTCCCCTCCCATTCCTCAGCTCTTCCCTCCTTCATCCTGGGCTATCGTTGTGTTTTCTCTTTCATATGAAAGTGTGGGTGATTATAAATTGGTTTCATAATAGTACTGAGGACATTGGATACTTTTTCTTCCATTCTTGAGATACTTTGCTAAGAAGAATATGTTCCAGCTCCATCCATGTAAACATGGATGTAAACACCTTCCTTGGCCAGTCTACAGTGTTAGACAGTCAAATGCCACCACTTTCTCAAAGCACTTTCTTTACTTGTTTTTCAGAAATCTGCTCCCTCCTGTTTGTCCTTCTTTCTCAATCTCATTTTCCTGGTTTATTCTTATCTTCTGTACCTAGAATAGTTGGGATGCCCCTAAACTCAGTCTCTAGACCTTTCTCTTTATTAAACTTATTCTTCAATTGACTTAACTAGATACATAGATTTACATGGTGATGTGATAATTGCTTTTAATATGTTTATACCTCAAACTCAGACCTCCTCCCCAAACACCAGATGTGCACATGCACCTGCCTACTCGACACCTCCATTTGGAAATTCAAGGGGCATCTCAAATTCAGAGTGGCCAAAATCATCTTCTATTCTCATCTCTTCCTAATCTGCTTTTGCTACAATCTTCTGCACCACAGTTCTTGGCAACACCTCTCTTGTTTTGCTCAGGCAAAAAAATCTTGGCATCACTCACTGAATCTGACCAACTAGTTGTTAATATTTCATTGCTGCCTCTTTCTTGGCTAAATTCTATGCCTCCTAACAACTTTTTCTTTCCTGAGTCTATCTTTGTTCTTTATAGTCCATTCTTCATACAATACCTTAAATGATCCTGCAAAAAACTTCTCACAATTTCTCCAAAACTTCTGACAGTTTCTCCTTCCCTGGCCAGGAGTTTCTGGATGATCTGACTCCCTGACCTCATCTTTTACTGTTCTCCTTTTGGCCCACTTTATCCAGCTGCATTTTCCTGCTGCTCTTCTAAACAACTTCTCACCTCATCTGCATTTGCAGGTCCCTCTGCCTGGAACATCTTTTTTTAAAAAAAATATGACATTTCTATTTCTGGTAAAAGTCACCTTCTCATTAAGATGTTACGATGTTCCCTGACCTCATATATTGAAGAACAATGCTTTCCACAACTGCCTTGACGTTAGCTCCTTCTCTGCTTTATTTTATACCATAGTAATTATTTCTCTTATATACACATATGTGCTTACATATATAGTATGCATACATTCTGGTTGGAAACATGCAGACAGTAAACAAATATATGTGTGCAAAATGAGTAGACAGACATTGAATAAATCCAAGTAGCATTTATGTACACTCACTATATATATATATATATATATATTTGTTTGCTGCTTGTATCTTTCCAACAAGTATGCAAGTGCCATAAGGATAGAGGCTTTATCTGTTTGGGTCATGCCAACATCTCCAACACCTAAAACAGTAGATGGCTTATAACAGGCCCTCAATCCTTATGTGCCAAATAAGGAAAGAGAAAAAGGAAGGAAGATCAAACACTTGTACTTACCACATCTTATACATTCAAATCCATATTATGTTTGAAATTACATTATCTTTCTCTGAGGTTTTAAAAATTTATTTAATAGGTATGTATTAGATGTTCCAAATCCCTGCCCTTGAGGAAGGAAAGAAGAAACAGACATGGAAATGCAGAAGACACACCGCATGGCGAAGGGCGGATGTGTGGAGAATATAATTCGCCTTTCCTTGAACTGCTCACGCTCATCTGTTGAGACTCAGTTCAGATGTAACATGGGCCCTGACCTTGCAGTCATAATTAAACATCTCTTTCCCTTTATTCTCATTATACCCAAGGGTCTCACACAGGCAGCCCAGTGTTCTTAAAATGATAAAATTGCAATTTAAATGATGAAGATCTGACTACACTGGGCTCTCCACTCAGGATGACAAAAGCAGGCCAGAGCTAAGTAGTCTTACATGATCACAGCCTCTCCTGTAGGATAGTTCCTTTTATTTATTATTATTATTTTGCGACTCATGTTCCTGTCCCTTTCATCCATCCTTCCTGGTCAGTATCTGTGGGCATCTGAGTTTGAGATCTCTGTTAGAGCACTTTGTTCTTACATTACTGGGATCTGCTTTGTATATGGTTAAATTTATACATGCCTACTTCTGTATCAGCCCACCAGCTACTCGGGCTTACTCCTCTGTGTGTCCCCAACTCCCAGCACACAGCTGGCATGGAGGAGACATTCACCATATTTTTGAAAGAAAATATGTGACAGCATGATGACCTTATTTTCCTTTATTGGGGGGGGGAATGAGGGCGCATTACAGACAGGAACCAATCAAAGCCTCTATTCCAGGCAGATAAGTTGTCCACAACAATGTGGGACTCCTGAGAGCCTTACAGAGAGGGAAGGAGCAGAAATCTATAAAACAAACAAATAAGCAGAATTCCTAACACACGCTGTCTGAGGCCAGGCAGTATAAGGCAAATATACCCTACACCTGTGCTGATCTCACAGCCACCAAGTGGTGTAACTGACAGCTACAATGAGCATGTTCCCCATCAGTGCCAGATTCAAATCATGTGATGAAGTCCACGTCAAAGCTAAGACGTATGCAAGACACTTTAGGAAAAAATGTATCCAGTAATATTGAACACTGAATAATTAGGAAGACATCCCTGTGGAATCACTTATTTCCAGAAAACTAAGGTTTTACTGTAAATTGGGAATATCTGAAAACTTGCCAACTGTTTAAATTTCTAATTGCCTACTATAATTCTTTAAAAACTGAGAATTTTAGTTTCTTAATTTTAATACCGTTTATGAGAATTCATTAAGCATTTGGAATGTATTAAAAATATCTTTTGCTGTATCAGGGGAAAATGAAAGCTCTTAAGAGATAGCAAATACTTAGAAAACAGCCTTGTGATACTGACTATCAGCATGACAAGCATCTTGGGTTGTCTGTCCCTCCTCCCTTTCTTCTTCCTTATTTCCCTTTTGTCCGCCATTACATGACCTTCTCCTTCCTGTGCTTAAATTTGCATATCAGGACTTTAGCAAGTTTGTACTCCACTAAATCTTGCCCTGAAGTTAAAACATTAACAAAACTGTATCCTGGAAGGCTGTTGACATACTGTTAGACTCAAACACCATGTCAAGAACCAATCTGGTCTGGTAGATTCACTTTTAGACAGGAAATGATAGAATCTTGTTCAGAGCTCTCTCCCATGCAACTCAACCTAGTTTTATGCTGATAATTCTGAAGGTCTGATGTTGTCAACTGATAGCACTCTATAAATTCTGAAATATGGCTAACTATGATAACTGCAAAACCTTGCTTTTGAAAGAGCTCAGACTGTGTTCAAATTTTCCCTACAGACATTGCCAGGAGAATTGTCAGATGGGGCTTGAGTCTTTGAAATGTGAATCTGATTGAAATGAAAAGATAGAAATGGAATGAAGTCCAGAGGTGATTTGCAGGAGCCTGTGTGTTCACTGCTTGTTCATTTTTGAAAACCCTCAAAAACCTAAGGTGAGTGTGAGGATAGGTGGAGAGTTTGTATGGGTGAGAAGAGATGAGAACCAGGGGAGAAAATGGGAAAAGAATTTAGGGTAATACCAATAGGCTTATTTATTAGATTCTGAGAATGTGACATAATGCTGAGTTTTATACGCATTGTAGTATATAATCTGCTCCACAGCCTTATCAGGTAAGAGTTACTATCATTCCCATTTTATGGATGATAAAATGGAGGCATCGATAGTTCTTATACTTTGCTTGATGTTAAAGAACTATGAAATGACAGAGCCTTAGCCAGAAACTCATACTTTGCTAACTCTTGATTTTGAGTCTTTAACCACATGAACCAATTAGGTTCCTTTTAGCAAGCCACTAGAGGGAGGGAGTTCAAAAATGGACACAGTGGCCTCCTCCAAGAACCCACTCATGGACTACTGCTGCAGCAGAGGGAGAAGAGCTGAGTCTCCTTGTGATCTCTTCAGTCACCCTAGAGACCCCCCAGCTCTGGTTCTGTGTCCATGTGCTCCTTGACAGAATGATCGGAAGTTCATGAAGGTTACCGTGTCTTTAGGCATGAGAATACGGGAAACTGGAATGAATCACTTGCTTTTCAGGCTTTTGAGAACTAAAATAAAATGGCCAATTTTTTTTTTAATTACTGAATACCTATTTTGTCCATCACTAGAATGTATATACATACATACATACATATATATGTGTATATATATATATCATACATAGCTATACCTAAGTATGCAAATTATGTGTGTATGTATCTATTTACACATATATGTACCTGTGACCAGTGATGAAGGAATTCATTCCTTTTCCTTAACCTCTCCATTTCAGAGGTTAAGAAATTTGCTTAAGGATATGGACCTCATGAATTAGCAGTCTTATGACTTTGGGTAGATCATAGAACCTTCCTAAGCTTCATCTAAACCCTGTGGAAAAGGAGGATAATAACACCTGCCAGCAAGAGTTGATGAAATATTATATTAATACATAGGCTACTCCTGGGCCTGGCACAAACCAGGGACTCATTAAATGTAAGCTTAAATCAGTCTGTACCCAGTGCCATCTTCATGTAGCTGGACACTGGGGAAGTTAGAACTATGCTCTGCCCCCAAAGCTTTGGGTCTTGATAAAGGTGACAGTATACACCACTGGAGTGGATTATCTTTGACACCAGCAGAAATCACAATACAGCGTGCCACCTTGAAGACTGAACTGTGCTATATACATCACCAGTTGGCACAGCGCCTTTGAAGTCCAGCATCGCCAGCCTGCCTCACAGCAATGTGGGCCATTCCAACTAGCATCATTGTGGGAGCAACTGACATGTTCCCAGCAGCAGGTAGTAAAGCTAATTAGGGGAAGATTTTGATCTCGCTGACTTACGGTAAAAAGCAAAGTATCAAGGGATACAAATGTAGAGACAATTGGGTGATATTTAAGTTGACCACAAAAGCTCCCTTTAATATGAGGGATAAAAAAGCAGTAAAAACAAAGCTATTTTCAATCTGAAGAAGAAAAACTGCTATCCTTTGATTCTTGACATAATATGACAAGGAAACAAAGCACTCAGCAAATCATCGTGTATGGTAATTTTCTTTCTCAATTGAAGTTTGTGAGTGTGTGTGACAACTAAGTTGCTGCTGCTTTAGAAAGTGCATTCACTTTGTTCATTTAACAAACACTGATCAGATGTTGATAGACTCGTGGGCCTTTGCACTCAGCTGTTCACAGGGAACTGGGGGAGATGGAAAAATTTTCAAGTTGTGAGAAAGTAGACAGTGTCAAGATCAAGTATGTTAAGCAAGGGGTCCCTTGAAGACAGGAAGGGGACCCTCTGTAACACATGAGTGCGGGCAAGGAGGGTGTGTCAGAAGATCAGAGGTGGCTTTTGGAGGAGGAAACAGTTGATCAGATGATGAAAAAAGATTCTGCTGTGTTAAGGGGGAAAGGCTTTTTTTTCTACAGGGCAAAGAGCTTGTGTAAAGTCACAGAGGTAGAAGGAAGTTCCGGGAACAGTAAAAACTTCAGTTTACCATCATCGCTGTGTAGGTGGCAGGGTTGTGAGAAATGAGGGTCGGAGAGACAGGAATGGTGATGTATGCTGCGCCGAACTGGGTTGTTCTTCAGCTTGAGAGAAAGAGAAAATCTTTGAGTGGATTTGGACAGTTCTATTTACACTGTATCTTTAAGGACCTCACAAATCTTTAAGGACCTCCAGATTTGTGAATTGAAGAGGAATGACTTTGAAGGTGGGGAAGCTGGTTAGGAGGCTGTTACAATCAGCTTGAGAGAAATCATAAGGGTGTGGGCTGAGAGAGTGGTAAGAATGGCAGGGAAAGAAGAGAAAACTGGGGGAAGTTGTGTCTTCCTTGAAGCTGAATTCAGAGTACATTTTAGTAATACCTAAAACTATAATTTAAGGAAAAAATGGAGGCTTCTGCATTGCTCATATTTAATGGAAATTATAAATAAGCCTGTCTTTGCTTAATATGTAGGATTTTTGTGATCTTGACAAGATTCTTTAAGTAGGGCAGTGCCTGTGGCTCAGTGGGTAGGGCGCTGGCCCCATATACCAAGGGTGGCGGGTTCGAACCCGGCCCCGGCCAAACTGCAACAACAACAACAACAACAAAAATTAGCTGGGCGTTGTGGCAGGCACCTGTAGTCCCAGCTACTCAGAAGGGTGAGACAAAAGAATAGCCTAAGCCCAGGAGTTGGAGATTGCTGTGAGCTGTGATGCCACAACACTCTACCAACGATGATAAAGTGAGAATCTATCTCAAAAAAGAAGGGGATAGGGGAAAGGAAGGAGAGGGAACGGGGAAGCATGGGTCGAGGGAGGGTAATCGGTGGGACCACGCCTACGGTGCATCTTACAAGGGTACATGTGAAATTTACTATGTGTAGAATATAAAGGTCTTAACACAATAACTAAGAAAATGCCAAGAAGACTATGTTAACCAGTTTGATGAAAATATTTCAAATTGTATATAAAACCAGCACATTGTACCCCATGATTGCATTAATGTACATAGCTCTGATTTAATTTTAAAAAATTCTTTAAGTAGATTGGAGTTTTACAAAGTAAATCTCATGTGAATGTCAGAAGAGTTTGCCTTTTAAAGTACTCCTGTGCTGACTCATGGCAGGATACACAATAACCCTCTAACTCAGTTGTTTACTTCACTTACATTTTTGTGTCTAGGATTATTAGTTCAAAGTATATTTTGTATGCTTTGCCACTGCTTGGTTAGATGATATATACTGGCAAATATAATAACATGTGAGTATCTCACATTCACTAGAGTAGTTTTAATCCTGATTGCCTCAGTTTCAACATTGTTTTGACTAAAATCAGTGGTTTTCCTAATTCCCCAAGTCAACATGAGTGGTCCATTTCCTATTAAAAGGTAATTTTGTGAATATAATGAAAGGTGATGGTGATGGCCAAATAAATGAATGGACACGTAAATGAGAAAGTAGGTAGTGCTAAGTAGATAGAGAGATATAGAATTTGTAGACTCAGTAAATAAACTTTAGATATTGATATTCTGTGAAAAAATGGGGGCTCAGAAATTGGCCACCAAAATTAATAGAGGCCACAAATGAATTAGAATTCAAATCACATGATAAACAATTGAATGGCACTTACCCACATGATGCTGATAATGGATTGTAAGCAAGATCAATGAAACAGGAGAGAACATAGAAACTCAACACAAGGGACAGACAGATTTGAGATAGGTGAGAAGTAGATAGTAAAATGCTTTTATATTTCTATAGCAAAACAAGATGATAGCAAAAGAAAAGTTAAATGAAGAAAATGGTAGCTCCATTAATATTCCACAAAACAGCTAGTTTTGAAGTTAAAAAATATGTATACCCACACAGATATACACACACCACACACATACATATATATGTAATAGTGCTGCTTAAAATAAATCATGAGGCACAGAACAAATATTGCCTCCTTTCATTTTCATAATTAACCAAGAATTTGGGTATTATTGCCTCCCTTTTAAAAATTAGAAAATTGAGAATCAGAGCAATTAAATGACACTTCCAGAATCATTCACTTCTTTCAATGTCAAAGGAGCAAGTAAAACCCAAGTCTTCACAATTCCTAGGGCCACAGTCCTCAGGTGCAAACATGCCTCCCCCCCCACACACACACAGTGAACCAAGACACTGCAGGCCCCTTCTACTGTGGCTCTGATGTGAACCTCACATGAGCACCTTCTGTTTGCTGTTATTGACTTGTTTGAACTTCTTGTGGTAAGTGAATGAGTTACTAGAACATTTCCTGCTTTAACATTTTGTAGACAATAAATAATTTTTTCCTAATAATTCCAAACGCAAGGTTTTCAAGAACTCAAAGCCATGTGTGGACATTTGCTGAAATCTCTCAATTACTTAATCATGTTCCCGTGACTGAATAAAAAAAGGAAACATTCTATATCAGATCAGTAGTTCATCCTGCCCAGTGTATGGCAGTAATGCTGACATGAAAGGATCATTTGTCATTTCTGCACCACAATGTCAACTTCAAAAAGTTTAGCAACTGCCCAGGCAGGTCAAGCTTGTCCTAATTACAAATTGTACCTCAGCCATTCATCATTTTAGCACAGCCCTTTTAGAATGTCTTGGTATAAATTTATGCAGATTCTATTCATTTATGCATCTGTTAATTCAAAAGCATTTATTAAGTACCTTCTGTATACCACAAAATTTCTAAGGTATAGGTTCAGAGATGAACAAGACTTATTATATTTCAGAAGCTCAGGTGAACAATTATTGATAGATTATGATGAGGAATAGCAGGGAATACTATAGAATATGGGATGAATCTTGCATTTTCCTGGGGGTAGTGCTTGAGGTAGCTATGGCCCTTTTATTCTGGACTCCAAAATAAACAAACAAAAAAAAAATATGCTCTAAACATGCCTCTCAGAGCCAAGACCAGACTGAAGCAAAGCCTCCCCTTCTAAACTCGAGTTAGATGAGCCGCATGGTAGTGAAACCCCACGACCATGAGAACAAGTGCTTGTTGTTCCCAGCCTTTTGTTTGGCTGTTTTCTTTTACACATCATTATTGCTACAATGGCTGACTGATACCAACATAGCACACAAGACAGTCTCTACATAGTAGATCCACTTGTTCTTATTCTCCTGACATCAAGAGTTTATTGAAAGTGGACTGTGTATTTTAGTGAATCTGAGTCTCCATCATAGTTTAAAATATATTCTACTATTTCATCACTAAAAAGCATCTAACTCCACATTACAGAGAGGGAAACATGACAATTCACCCTAGGGTGCCTAAAATCCATGAAGTGAAATGCTGCTCATAAGAATTATGGTCTAACATGCAGTGAAGCTCAATATACATGTTAGTGTTTTTTCAAGAAAGGAGAAGATATTTGGGGAGATGAAGGGGGCTGACTGGACCCCGGGGACTATTCTATGACAACAGGGCTAAATGTTATGTCCCAGAGCATACATGAAGAGGCCCATGGAGCACCTTCACTTACTGGGGCAGGCAACCTAGTTACTCTGTGATGGAATCTACTCTGAACCCCAGAAAAAGGACAGACACAATTCTGGCAGCTCCCATTAAGAGACAAAAAGGGCCTGGTTTGATGTGGGGGCTTTATTTTTAAAAAAGAAACTCAAAACTGTGGCAAGCACACTATATCAAAGGCAGTTTCCAGGGTTCCCCTGCAGAGTCCTGTGAGCTGGCCTGACATGGCACCGTCTGGCCCTTTACCCTTGTTATCTCCTCACAGGTTAAGAAATGTGGATGTCTACACTTTTTATTCATGCTACAGGTATGTGCTGACCACTTATTTTGTGGCAACGAAGGATTTAGGGTATGATCAAGGTTACAAGGAGAGGCCAGGTACGGTGGCACACAACTGTAATCCTAGCACTCTGGGAGGCGAAGGTAAGTAGATAGCTTGAGCTCAAGAGTTCAAGACCATCCTGAGCAAAAGCAAGACTCTATCTCTACTAAAAATAGAAAAAAACTGAGGCAAGAGTATTGCTTGAGCCCAAGTTGGAGGTTGCTGTGAGTTATGATACCACTGGACTCTACCCAGGGCAACAGCTTGAGACTCTGTCAAAAAAAAAAAAAGAGATTATAAGGAGAAAATAAAAGGAAATTGACTATCCATTGAAGGACAACAATGGCATTTCTTTCCTACATTTTTACTTTAAATCCTCACAACAGCTCTGTAGGGTAAATATATACATTTTTTTATATTTTAAAAGAAGGGAAAATTTAGTCTCAAAATGGTTCTTTAAATTGAGTATCTAAGAGAGAAACTCTGCAGCAGAAGTTAGCATACTGGAAGTTTACTGGGCAGTGCATCTGGCAGCCATGTCTGTAAGGAAGAGATGCAAGCGGGGCCAGGCAAAGGGAGGAGAAACTCAATGCAATCACCACAAAGGCCTCAGGTGTTTCTGCAAGGAGCTCTGAAAGTGTCCCAGGTGGAGACAAGGAGCTGACATACACCCAGAGAACTACACAAATATAATTATTTCATTAATTCGTTATTACAAATATTTAGGGAGAGGAATACTACTAATTTATTTGCTCACACAGGCATTTATTAATTCATTCATTTATTCACAAACACTTAGAGACCTCCTTCTAAGTTCTTTAAAAACTAGAAATCCAGAATATTCATGAAGTAGACTTTTTGTCTTTTGAAGGCGTTATAGTCCAGCCTTGTGAATGTCTAAGTATATGAGGTCTTTAAAAAACTTTTTAAAAATGCCTATGTTGAATCTCTTATCAAATTAAAACAAGAAGAGAGCTAATCTATGTACAAATTTTCCCTTAAGGCCACAAAAAATCCTCGAGGGACAAGATGACACTTGTGTAGAGAATTCGAATATTCTCTTTTCTCTTAAAAACCCCTCTTTGTAGGTAGGAACTAAATAAAGTGTGTATTTTGCTGTCTCATCTCCTCTGATGGATTTATCTCTGCACAGTGAGCCAGAGTCTGCTTGGATTGCTGCTGAATTTGCCCTTGCATCAACTACAATATCTAGACTCCTCTCTCTGCCACAGGGAAAAAGAAAAAAAATAATGTTTTTATTATGAATAATGACCCCTTACATGAAGCAACTCCAAAGAAACTATATTGGAAAATAAAGACTGAGCCAAATAAAAATGTCATAATAGGTAAAAAGTCCTGTCAGTCTTTTTCCATTGGGAACTTCAGCCCATTATCCATCACTATTTGGGGGCTTACAGCAGACAATGTGATTAGCATGACATGAATTGCTGAGACCTCCATGGACATGAAAAACCACAATTCTGGCTCCCAAGCATCCTTGGCAGCAGAGCAATGTGAACTAAGTATATGTAACTAGAAATACTAAAGACAAGCTTAAGTTTCAACCAGTTTGAAAGATTAGAATATACTAGACTTCTGAATCTATTGTTCTATCCAAGATGAAACTGCAGGTGTCTACTACTACATACTGGTGTACTCGGCTACATTCTAAAAGAAGAGTAACAAGCACAAGAATGATTTAGTGTTAACAGAAGAAGGGGAGTTCACATTTAAAGAATGTTAAACTGTGGTTGAATTATGCTAATCTAATTTCTTAGAAGCATCCAAACCAACAAGGTTCATTACTAAAAGAGAGTAAAAGAAAAACCCTCTGGAAACGAAGATGTACAGCTCATTCATAAAGTCATCCATCTATTTGTTCATTCAGAATTATGCCAGACATTATTCTTGGAACTAGGGATAAAAAAGTAAATCTAATAAAAAAAAAAAAAGCTCTTGTTTTCATGGAGCTCACATAGAAAAATATATAATGTAATAATATAGATAATGACATAACAACATAGATAATGATGAGGGGGTTGAAGATTTTGTATAGAATAATAAATATAGGCTTCTCGGAACAGGAAACATTTGAATGAGAAAGGGACAGAAAAGTAATGAAGGAAGGAAGGGAAGAAGGAGGGGAAGATAAAGAAGGAGGAAGGAAATAAAGAGAAAGAGCTTTTTGTGGGAATCTGTGAAATGGAGAGGGGCTACCCAAGCAAGGCAAAACAGTGTAAAATCCCTGGGATAGAAGGAAATTTGGCATAAATGTGAAAGTTCTGGCAAGCCAGCTCACAATCTGTTCACAAAGCTGTGTGCCCTGGTGTATGATGTTCCAGAGGAAGGATTCCCTCTGCCTAAGTCTGAACACTAGATACAGCTTTGGGAGGTCCAGGAGCTCAGAAAGGAAGGTGGAGAATGACAAGAGAGAGTTGGCAAAGGTGAACCATGACGTCATCAGAAAAGTGACGCACTTAAGACACATTCCGGTTTCTGATGGCAGCGCTGCCACTCAGGATGGGGTGACCCAAGGCTTGCCCCAATCCACTTAGAGCCGTGCCCCTTCTTTGCAAAACTAGGAAGCTGAACTCGATGCTTCCCAAGGCTTCTTCATGTTCCCGTTGACCCCCTTTTGAAGTGCAGTTTATCAAAACTTAAAACCTCAGGGCCTTGGAGATGCCGGTGGGTAATCTTATCGTGTGATGATCAGATTTGTTTGTTTAGGCCAAAATAATTAAATCAATTATCTTTTACACAATAGACAGCAAGCAATTTTTGAGTGAGATGAGTAAGGAAATTTGGAGACCAAACGTGATGGAGAAAGATGATAGCGGGTGGGCGTGGGTCTTTTGCCCTGGATAAAGAACACTTGGCCTCATTTGCACCTGGTGGTGGCTGACTACATGGGTTTGTTTGGACTTTAAAGATTTAGATTGTTGTTCTTAGGAACCAATTATGAATTGTAAGAAATTTTTTAGTAAAGCAGATAATCAGATAAAATGTACTTAGCGCATCCCTTGAATGATGAACATGTCTACATTTTCAGAGTGCAAAAGAAACACATTTGCATTGTATTTAATTTAATTATACAGATTAGAGGGAAGGTAACCTCTCCATACTATACATGAGCAAGTAGAAGCTTAAAGCAGCTAAGGAAATAGCTGAAATTTGTTAATTTCTGGCAAATCCAGGACTTGATTTCAGGTTTCCTGATTCAAAATCCTGCACTTTGGGGTATATGTGATTGAACCATATTATAGGTATCTTAATGTAATATTCTCAAAGCCCAGGTTTCTTTTGTACCACCAAGACTTCCCAAATAGTCTCTTTGTGTGAATTAGCAAAAATAAGTAAAAAATATAGCCCCATGGGTACAAAGCCAGGGTACATGGCTTTTGTTAGCCTACCTGAGGTTGGACTATAACCCTTCTTCATCCCACCTGGCAGCCCTAGTTGTGCAGAAGAAAATTTGAGCGTTCAAATGTGGCGGGCTTAAGAGCAATTCACCAGTTAACCTTTTGGCCATTTGAACATATGGTGGATTTTTATCTTGTATGATAAAATAGCAAAGTGAAAAAATATTTAAAATATTACTTATATTTCCTCTGTGCTTTCCAATGTACTGAACTACTATATTTCATATCATTTTAGTTGTTCTGAGGAGAGACATTGAAAGACAGTCAGGACAGAGATAGGGTTTATACCCCAGTTAGATTGATTAGGAAGTGAAAATTCAAAGAGATAAAATGACTTTTCCATGTTCACACAGTCAGTCATAGGGGGAAACAGATCTTGATCCCAGAGCTTCTCATGCCAATTCTTCTCACTTTTTATTTTCACCTTCTTTCTGTAGAAAAACTTAAACCTATTAATCTTTTTTTCCTAAATCCTGGACAAGAGTTTAAAGTCAGATATATTTGGGAAGAAGTTAAAAGATGGTCTACTTTGGAGTTCTCTTGTGATCTATGGATTGCATATTTCTGAGGAATCTTTCTTTGTCCTTCTACTGGTTGAACAGGTTAGTGATTCCCACATGTAGAGAACTGTTACATTCAGGAGAGGAAGAAGAATAAACTGCACACTCTTGCCTCAGTGGGGCTCAGACCTGTCCAAGGTCAGGGAAAATGATGTTACTCATACAACACATATGTAATTGAAAAACAAAACCAATTATGTTAATTGAGAGTTGCTCAGTTTTTTGGAAGACAATGAAAGACTTTTCAAAGTTATAATAATTTTACCAAAATAAACTGTTACATTTAAGAAACAAAACACCCTCTCACTCTGTATGGTGTTCACAATGCTGCATGCATAAACGTTGGCTAAAAACTCACTTTCACTTTGAGCTCTTTGCGTTGGTATTATGGAAAGGACCACATTGTGCGCTTGTGTTCCTGAGTTCTGGGCATGTAATCAGAACAATGCATCTCAGCATTTAAAAAGTGGGAGGAGACACTCAGGTTCAACCAGAGAATTGCTATGTGCAGATTCAATTTGTGATAGCGTGGCTTATGTCAGCACAAAATCTTGCCTAATTTCTGTTCAATTATACATGGAAACATTTACATTTGAGAATTGTAAACAAGCCTCCAGTTGACCCACAAGTCTTGTTAAAATATATTGGCTTAGCTTGAATGGACCTAATCTTGCCACTGATCATTCATTGCCTAGGAGATCTGTTCAGGCCTAAGCCCTGAATGTTGCCTCTGCGGGCAGGACTGCTTCGTGACCGCTTACCTGTTTCCTTAGGAATGGATACAGAGGAACTCCCTGTACTTCTGGGCCTATCTTCACTAGAAACCCAGATTCTGAGCTCCTGAGCTCTGTGCCTTGGGATCAGAAGCCTTACCCTTCCCTGCCTAACTCTGTCCCCACGTGCCCTGCAGAAGACCTCAGGGGCAGAGCTCAGGCCTGTGGGAACTCCCTGATCCTAAAGGGAAATGGATAAGAAGGCACTGTAGCCATGCTGAGGAGCAGTCCCTGAGACTTTTTTAGGAAAAGAAAATAAGCTAGAAAAACGATAAGCTTCTTTTGGAGGTAAACTCATATATCTAAAAGGTAAAAAATTTTAAATTAAACATAAAAAACATTTAAGAGAACTTCTATTAGCCTGATTCAGTTAGGGCAGAATATGCTCTCTCTTTTCTATTAGCATTGAAAATCACTTTTTTATGACTAGGACAAAAGTTAAACTATCAAGGTGTAAGCATAAATTGTGGCTATTTTTTACATGGCTATTTGTAAATAAGAAACCATAGACACTAAAGTCTCATTTCTCCAAATGAGTTGAGCTGATATATTTATAGAAGACTATAATAACCTTTTAGTTATTGATGATCTTTAAGAATGGAGATAAATGTATCAAAGTGCACAAGATTGTTTTCTTTAAAATTGAAATGTGCACAAAGTGCTGACAAGATTGTTTTCTTTAAAATTGAACTTTTTAAGTCGATATGCTTCATGTTGGCCATGTGTAAGCTTTTTTTTTTTTTTTTTTTTGTATAGACAGAGTCTCACTTTATCGCTCTGGGTAGAGTGCCGTGGCGTCAAACTGCTAACAGCAACCTCCAGCTCCTGGGCTTAAGCGATTCTCTTGCCTCAGCCTCCCGAGTAGCTGGGACTACAGGTGCCCGCCACAGCGCCCAGCTATTTTTTTGTTTTGCAGTTCGGCCGAGGCTGGGTTTGAACCCGCCACCTTCCGTATATGGGGCCGGCACCCTACTCGCTGAGCCACAGGAGCCACCCTAAAAGTCTATGGTTTTAGGCTCGGCGCTTGTGGCTCAATGGGCTAAGGCGCCAGCCACATACACCTGAGCTGGTGGGTTCGAATCCAGCCCGGGCCCACCAAAGAACAATGACAGGTGCAACCAAAAAATGGCCAGGCTTTGTGGTGGGCGCCTGTAGTCCCAGATACTTGGGAGGTGGAGGCAGGAGACTCGCTTGAGCCCAGGAATTGGAGGTTGCTGTGAGCTGTGATGCCACGACACTCTATCCAGGGTGACAGCTTGAGGCTCTGTCTCAAAAATAAATAAATAAATAAATAATAAAAAAATTTAAAAGTCTATGGATTTAAGAGTCTGTTTTTCAAGAGTTTCAAAGCCTATGCATGCTACAAGTGGTCAGAGTTTGGGCAGATGCAGAGGGTTGAAGAAGCTGCTTCACACACAGCCTTGAGGGTGTGACAAGAGCCTTAGGGGGTGGTTAAAGTCTAGAAGTGGGGTCCGGGTAGTGGGGGTGTGATCACAATTTGGGGTGTAGTCAAGAAAAATATGCCATGGCAGGAGGCAAACCTGTACTCAGAGTGCCCTCTTGTGGTTGCCCTCCGGGTCTCTACTTTTTTTTTTTTTGGCGACAGAGCCTCAGGCTGTCACCCCGGATAGTTTCGTGGCATCACAGCTCACAGCAACCTCCAATTCCTGGGCTCAGCAAGTCTCCTGACTCCGCCTCCGAAGTAGCTGGGACTACAGGCGCCCACCACAACACCTGGCCATTTTTTGGTTGCAGCTGTCATTGTTTGGCGGCCCGGGCTGGAATCAAACCCGCCAGCTCAGGTGTACGTGGCTGGCGCCTTAGCCTGTTAAGCCACAGGCGCCCAGCCAGGCCAGTTCTTTTGTAGGTATCCTTGATTTGAATTTTTTTTTGAGACAGAGCCTCAAGCTCTCGCCCTGGGTAGAGCGCTGTGGCATCACAGCTCACAGCAACCTCCAATTCCCGGGCTCCAGCGAGTCTCCTGCCTCTGCCTCCCAAGTAGCTGGGACCACAGGCAACGCCCGGCCATTTTTTCGTTGCAGCCGTCATTGTTGTTTGGCGGGCCCAGGCTGGATTCGAACCCGCCAACTCAGGTGTACATGGTTGGCGCCTTAGCTCATTGAGCTACAGGTGCCAAGCCCAGGTCTCTACTTTTTATTTAACAGCTTCATTGAGGTATATAATGCTTATACCAGGCCAGGAGTGGTGGCTCACCCCTGTAATCCTAGCACTCTGAGAGGCCAACGTAGGTGGATTGTCTAAGATCACAGGTTCGACACCAGCCTGAGCCAGAGTGAGAACTTGTCTCTAAAAAAATAGCCAGGTGTTGTGGCGGGTGCCTGTAGTCCCAGCTACTTGGGAGGCTAAGGCAAGAGACTCACTTGAGCCCAATAGTTTGAGGTTGCTGCAAGTTATGATGCCATGGTATTCTACCAAGGGCGACAAAGTGAGACTCTGTCTCAAAAAGAAATAAAACTAGCTAGGCATTGTGGCAGGCACCTGTAGTCTCAGCTACTTGGGAAGCTCAGGTAGGAGGATCACTTAATTTAAGAGTTTAAGGTTGGGCTCGGCGCCTGTGGCTCAACAAGCTAAGGCGCCAGCCACATACACCTGAGCTGGCAGGTTCGAATCCAGCCCAGGACCGCCAAAGAACAACGATGGCTGAAACCCAAAAATGGCCAGGTGTTGTGGCGGGCACCTGTAGTCCCAGCTACTTGGGAGGCGAAGGCAGGAGACTCGCTGGAGCCCAGGAATTGGAGGTTGCTGTGAGCTGTGATCCCACAGCACTCTGTCCAGGGTGAGAGCTTGAGGCTCTGTCTCAAAAAAAAAAGAATTTGAGGTTGCTGTGAGCTATGACACTACAGCACTCAATTCCAGGGTGACAGAGTGTGACTGTCTCAAAAAGAAAAATTTTTTTGAGACAGAGTCTCACTTTGTCACTTTCTGTAGAGTTCTGGGACATCCTAACTCACAGCAACTTCAAACTCTTGGGCTCAAAGCAATCCTCTTGCCTCAGCCTCCCCAGTGGCTAGGACTACAAGCACCTTCCACAATGCCTGGGTATTTCTTTTTTGGGGGGAACAGAGTTGTCCCCCTCAGTAGAGTGCTGTTGCATCACAGCTCACAGTATCCTCAAACTCTTGGGCTTAAGCAATTCTCTTGCCTCAGCCTCCCAAGTAACTGGGACTACAGGCCCCCTCCACAACACCTGGCTATTTTTGTTGTTGTTGTTGCAGTTGTCATTGTTGTTTTAGCTGGCCCAGGCCGGATTCAATCCTGCCATCCTTAGTGTATGTGGCCAGTGCCCTACTCACTGAGCTACGGATGCTGCTGAGGTATTATTATTATTATTATTATTATTATTATTATTAAGAGACAGGGTCTTGCTCTTGCTCAGGAGAGTTTCGAACTCCTGAGCTCAGGCAATCCATTCGCCTCAGCCTCCCAGGGTGCTGGGATTACAGGTGTGAGCCATTGCGCCTGTCTGTAATACAAATTTCTGGCATTAGAGCATTAGCGTTCTCTTTGAAGACTCAGCGCATCCTTCCCAGAGCCAATCCATTTCCTTCCCTGCAACTTGGATTTGATGCTCCATATTACAATGGATGTTTTCATACTACTTATCATATACTTGTGTATTCCCTAATAATAGAGAGCATTGGCTTTGCAGGTTTTCAAATGTGGTATAAATGACACTGTGTTGTACATTTTGTCCTGCGCTTGCCTTTCTTTACTCATTGTATAGTTTCTGCTTTATCAGGGGTTCTCAACCTTCCTAATGCTGCAAACCTTTAATACAGTCCAAAGGGGTCCAGACCCACAGGTTGAGAACTGCTGCGCTATATCAAAGTACCACAAAATGCGTGCCTTAAAATAACAGCAATTTATTCTCTCTCAATTCTGGAGACTAGAAGCCCCAAACCAAGGTATCAGTGCCTCTCTCTAAAGGTAGAAAAGGATCCTTACTTGCCTCTCCCAGCCTCTGGTGTTTGCTGGGTCCACCTCCATTATCACTGGGTGTTCTCCCTGGGGGTGGGGGCACGCATACCTGTATCTGTGCCCAAATATCTTTTATTTATTTATTTATTTATTTATTTTTTTTTTTTTTTTTTTGAGACCGAGCCTCAAGCTGTCACCCTGGATAGAGTGCTGTGGCATCACAGCTCACAGCAACCTCCAATTCCTGGGCTCAAGCGAGTCTCTTGCCTCCGCCTCCCAAGTAGCTGGGACTACAGGC
>CAUYON010016116.1:0-27271 GCA_963573935.1 Arctocebus calabarensis | reverse complement strand
CAACTGCCCCCTTCTATCATCGCCCGATTCAGCAGGAAGCAGTTAGATTGAGTCTTCGCCCCTTTCCCCTAACAGCAGTTGGAGTTTCTACTCAGAGAGGGAGAATTGATGCAGGACAATTGGCGCCCTAGCCAGCTCAGTGGGGCAGGCGGACCTTCTGTCTCCTCCTTGGCAGTGTCGGTGGTGTGGCAGCCAGCTGAAGAGCCAGCGGGCTGGATGACAGGCAAGGAGGGGGAACTCCAACCTCCACCAGAGGCTCCAATTGCCAAAAAGGCTGGACAACTGCTGAGGAGACACCTGTGCCTTGGTTTCCCCTTCACTTCACACTTAAGACTAAATGTGGAACCCCCATCTCCTATGCCTAGGTCAATTTCTTGTGAATTTCCTAGGCCTCAATTCCATTCATTGATACATTCATTCACCTCGCCCCTGGTGGAAGGACTGTATTCATTTGTTTCCTGGCCAAGGAACCCATACACCTATATATACCCTGAGACTAAAGGCCTAAAGGAGGAGATGGGGAAAGATTGGGAGAGAAACGGAGAGAGCTTCTCTCTCTCCACCAGAATTTTCTCCCTCTAACAGGTGCCTTAATGTTTTCTGTATTCTTTTCTGTGAATAAATTCTGTCTTAAAAAACAAACAAACAAACAAAAAAGAAAATCATAAAAATTTAATACAACTTCTATTGTAATAAAAATATTGTATTCAGAGTAACATATGCCCTGTTAAAAAAAAAAAATCAAACCACCAAACTTTATTTCTCTACTTACCAGCAGAGTATCTCTATGGGAAAAGTCATTTATTTATTCAAAATTATAGAAGGGATCCATTTTACCTTCATTAAACAGAACAGTTTTCACTCATATAAGGCAGCCAAAAAGGAAACCGGTTTATCTACAGATAGTCAAGCTTCAATTCCTGGAAGCATTAAATGTCATTCAAAACTTTTAGGACTGTTGGCACTGGCATCTGAGTAATAGGATGAACAAACTTCAAAATGGGAATTAGTTCAAGTGGCCATTTCAACTCATCATAACCAAGATCTCAAAGACTATGTGTTTCTAAACTACGTTCTGAATGGAGTCTTTGTTTTCTTAAATATATGCTTATCTCAAGCACATGCAAGTTCACACTAGCATCATTAATAGGCCTCTTCCAAAGCTCTTTCCTTGGGTGCTAATTCCTCTACAAGTTTCTCTCTCTTTAAGTAGTGGTAATTCCTTATACCCAGTCTGCCCTATCAGCAATGAACAGATTTCCTAGGATATAGAACATATCATGTACTGTAAATACTACTTAGTATGATAAATACCAACTATTATTTATGTAAAAGAATAGCCTTCACCAGTTCATTCAATTGTAATTGTGCAATTTTTTTCTATGACAAATAGTGTAGATTCTAGGTATTGATCTTCAAAAACTTTCCTGACACTATGAATATGCTTGCCTAGGTTTGCTAACAAGAACGAACCAATATCCAACTCCCTTGATTTGAATTAAGGTTAGGACACTTTAAATGTTAAAGGGGTACATTCCTAATTTTTTTTATTTCTTATTTTTTTGCTTTCTTTATGGTTTAGGTAGAAGAGATTTTGTTTATTTCTTATCTTATTTACACTGAGGAATGCTAGGGTGCTTACTGCTACTTCTGTTGACACCTATTTTCAGTTTAACTCTATATTTACATTTTGTATAATTCCTATTTAGCTGTAACTCCTCCCCCCATTTACACGTAACAAAATCAATAGTCTGACAATCAACTGTTTCCAGTAAAATTTTCAACCCCAATCCTGTGATTTCCTATAGTTACATTATAGAATCCTACCATCTAATCCTACTCTAATTAGTCTTCTCTTTTACAATTATGGACAATTTGTTAACAGCTATAACGAACTACTTTTACTACATGGCAGAAAAGCCATGTATCTCTAAACTCTTACAATTAGATTTCATTATTTATCCTTGCTTGTGGCATAGTTCCCTTGGGAAAGACTGTATCATCAATTCAAAGGTATATTTTTTCAGTGATTTGTTTAACCAGCTACATACTAGCTTTTTAAGGTTCTTGGATTTATTAAAGATAAAATCAAGGTAAACAAATAATATTAAATGTCAGCCAGTTTCGACCTGCCTGCCCGTAAGAGAGAAAACCAGTTTTGACAAGAACATCAAGGAGTTTTGTATTTTTTAATTAAATATAGTCAATGATTTGCAGAGAGAATATAATACAATGAGCTAAGTATTTCATTTGTGAGATGATAGGAGTTCTTTCTATTTTTCAGTTCTTCTGAGATTCTGATTATGAAATGGACAATTAAAGATAGTTAAATTCACAAAATGTAGTTTTTTCCTCCACTTTAATTAATGACATTATCACTGTTTCTCATCTTGATACCATTTTAAATTTGGTTTTATATTAATATTTATTCACAAAATTTATTTGAAGAATGTAAAGTATAACGCTCTCTTTTTCACTAGCAGGATATAAAGGATTAGGAAAGGTGACTGTCATGCAGGATGCCAGAGGGAACACAAAGAATGTCTTTTAAATTCCTGAAGTACATGTACAGTAATTTGATGTTTTATTGACCCATATGCATAGTTTCCAAAGGAAGAAAACAGACCCTGCTTTGAATGTGAAAACTTTTTTCTTGACTCTATACTCTCAATTTCTTACCTTCTTTTTTGGTAGCTTCTGTCTTACATTTTCTTAGTTAATTATAGAAGCTCTAGCTAGGACTACTGAGCTTTCTATTTCTGTATATTTATAGCCTGTATTGCTCCAGAATGCAAAGTGACTCAATGATGTTCTTTTTTTTTTCTTGAAGTTTTGGCCAGGGCCGAGCTTGAACCTGCCACCCCCCATATATGGGGGCCAATGCCCGATTCCTTGAGCCATAGGCACCACCCTCAGTGATGTTCTTGTTACTAACATAGTGTCCCCATGATCTTAACTCCTTTTTGTTGAGATGAGTTTTGTAATGCTTCATTTTCATCTTCTCCCTAAAAATTTTATGTGGGTCTTCAGTGTTCACTTTAGTTGTCTAACTTTGGATTTTCTTATTTGAATTAAAGTGATATAGAAACATCAGTGTGATTAAGATGGTAATCAACCAGAACACTGTAAATATGTGTTATTTCCCAAGGCAGCCAAATAAATGGCCCCTGAGCCAGACTCAAAATAACACAGTGAAGGAGCAGGCAGAGGGGAGGGCAAAAGGATAAACTCGAGGCCCAGTTCTTAGCCTCAACTCTATCAACTCATCTTATAATTTTAGGCAAGTCATTTAATTTACTCAGGGCTTCAGTTTCTCTGTCTAATCTGTGCTGGTCAGTATGGAAGCCACACTATCTACTCATAGCTGCTTGTGTCCTTCAAAATGTGCCTAATGTGACTGAGGAATCAAAATTTTAATTGAAAAGTCAATAAAAATCACTTGATTTCTTGATTAGAAAATTTTTAAGTGTGTTTGGAAAGAAGCTTAGGAATGGGAATCTGTATTTTTAAAGGTAAATTTTATGAAAATCTAAATATGGAGTCAATGTTTCAATGTTAATGGATATTTAGTGTCTGAACTGCAATATGTGGCAGGTGTAAAATGTACAGTGGATTTTGGATAACACGAAAAATGTTAAAGATTTCATTAATAATTTTTACATTGAATTTAAGGTGAAATGACATTATTTTCAATATACTAGGTTAAATCAATTTATTATTTTAAATTTCACCAGTTCAGTTTTACTTTTATTTAAATGTGGCTACTGGAAAATTTAAGTTTACATATGTGGCTTAGGTTATATACTTCTATAAGACAGAAATAGTCTGAATGATCTGAACAGTATCATAATATGATCACTGTAGAGAGAGGATACAAAAGAACTACTTAAAAACAGCATTTCATGTCAAATTTTATTCATTCAACTAACATTTATGCTTAATTATTAAAAAAATACTTTCTTACTACATAGTAGGTGGAAGTAGATGATGAGATAAGTACAGGTGTCTGTGTGGCTAACTTCTATTTCTATAGGAAGTACTCCACTTCATAAGCATGCAAGAACAATCAACTTGTTGAATGGTCAATTGCAGTCACCTGACACAGATGGGCTAATCAGACAGTCCCTCTTCCAAATTGGTAATGGTGGCAGGGACTGATAGACTCTAAGCAGGGCTGAAACTGCAGCATGTAAATTTGGGAGTCCTGAAGCAGGTGATTAAAACAAAGGAGATGAATTATGCACACAAAGAATGAGGCAGAGATGCAGAGATGCAGCAATGGGGAAAGGAAAATAGATTGTTTTCCGATGCTGGTTGCCATCCTTTCATGAGGCCTACCTACATCCCTGCCCTTGAGTGGCGTGCTACTTTTTACTGTCTTATCATAGTGGGACTTTCATTATTAGTGAGAATCACAGGAGTCTAATTTAGTAAGATGACATCCTTCAAGATGTGAAAATCTGGCACTTTTGCCAACAGTCAGATGTTTATTCATAATTATTTTTTGAGTAGCTACCATTGTCTAAAGAATGGTGAGGAAATACAAAGCAGTGAAAGATTTAATCTTTAGATAGTTAAGATAGTACAGAGAGAGAGTGTAACATCAACAAAATGATGACGATGGCACCTGACAATGATGGTATCACACCACATCTCAGACTTTTCATATCTTAAATTATTTCTCACAATACTTGCAGACAACTGCAATAATGCATACAATATTAAACTGCTGTGTAAGCAACATGTGATTATATACTGAAAATGAATACCTTTTATAGAAAAATTCTACAGAAATTAAGAGATAATGGCCTAAAAGGTAAGGTCCACAGCAGGTTCAATGTCATTGATACTGACTATTGTGTCCCCAGCACCAAGCAAAATGCTCAGCAGAGTAGGTGTGATGTCGATTTTTCAATATTTTTCTGACCAAATGACACAGAGAGGAGAAAATGTGGTCTGGAAAAGTAGAAAATTGTGCTGTGAAAAAGAGGGCCCTTGAAATGATGTTGGAGGAGATGACCATTAAGATATGCTCAGCCCCAAGATATCCATGATTCTGTGGATAGAATTCAGATAAGTGGTAGGAGCAGAAAGGGCACCCTTGACAAAGGGCAGCATCAATCAGCAAAGTCTTGACGTTGAGAACAAGAAGGGTGACCTTAGGAGGCAGTGATGCGTGTGGCTGGGGGCCATGTTTGTGCTGGGGAATAATGGGTATGAGATGACGAGGGTGACGCAAGATCACAGAGAGTCATGCACTTTGGGTTTAGGAATTTGGCTTTCTGCCTGTTGTTCAAGGGAACAATGAGAAGGTTTTGAATACGGAAATGACTTAATTAAAGTAATAGAACAAAAGGCTCAAGGAAAGGATGATTCCTCAGAATTGCATAATAGAACTCTCACATTTAAAATCTTTCAAAAATGCACAAATATCTAAAAGAAAGTAAGAATAACTAGGTGCAGATACTGTGTGATGAGTTTACAGGCACTCACCTCATCAGAAAAACCTTGTGCATCACATTCAGTCTTAATTTGTGCCTCAAGGAAATTAGATACCAGGAATTTCCCTCCTTTCCTTTCTTCACTTTCCACAAATATTCACTAAACGCCTACTCTTAAACACTGAGGATATAACACAGCAAAAAGAATATACTTCTTGTCCTCAAGAAGTTTATAGTTTAGTTGAAGATTATCAATTAAACTATCCCGTAAATAAATAGAAAAATGCAACTGTGACTTTTACACTGCTCGTGGGACAGCAAACTAATATAACCTTTTTGGAAGGAAGTAGGGAGAATCTTCCAAGAACTCAAATTAGACCTCCCATTTGACTCTGCAATGCCATTAGTGGGCATCTACCCAGAAGAAAAAAAAAATCATTTATCACAAGGACATTTGCATCAGATTATCACAGTTCAATTTATAATCGCCAAGATGTGGAAACAACCTGAATGCTCACCAACCCAGGAATGGATTAACAAGCTGTGGTATATGTATATCATGGAATACTATTCAGCCATTAAAAAGATGGAGACTTTACATCTTTTGTATTAACCTAGATGGAGATGGAAAACATTCTTCTTAGTAAAGCATCATGAGAATGGAGAAGCAAAAATCTAATGTACTCAATTCTAATATGAAGGCAGTAGATACTTAATACATGGTGGGGGGTAAGGGAATGAGGGAACGGGGAGGGGGGGAATGAGGGTCACCATGTATGGCATACCTCGTAGGTGCAGGACACAATTACAAAAGGGACTTTACCTAACAAATATGATCAGTGTATCCTAATCCTTTGTACCCTCAATGAATCCCAAACAATAAGAACAACAAAAAAAAAGTAACAAGGGATTTGGTTTCATCAGGGAGATGAGGGAAGGCTTCCTGAAAGAAGAAAAACTGAAATATGAAAGCATCAGGTGTTAACTAGATAAAAGGACAGAGCAGAATTCTGGTACAGAAAAAGCCACACAAGAAGGAATGGTGGCAATGGGAACATGAGAGGATGAGGGACTGAGAAAAAATTTGGAAAGCTATCAAATCATGAGAGTCTTGGAGGCCTTGTTGAAGGAGCTCTCTTTCCTGCTTCCTAAAATCAATGAAAACCTTTCAATAAATATGGAGATGGACAGATAAAACAATGAGATGTATTATTGTTTTTTACTATCACTCCATCTACTCAAGGAGAGCTAAAACCTTTAATAAATCCTGAGATGTCCAGGGAGATGGGAAGAGCTCAGAGGCAGCAGGATCATGCAAGAAAAGGTGGGACTAGCTGAGAAATGACACCACATGGCTGAAGTAGTGCTACAGAGATTGTTAGTGACAGCACATGTTGCCAAGAACCTTCTCATTTAGGTGTGCTTTAAAAAATATCATCATTAAAAACTGACAAGGACTTGACATAAGATTGATTCAGGTAAGACTCATCAGTCGATGCTAACTCTATGGGAGAGACTCTGAGGAAGAATAGGATGCTTACATAGTTTAAAAGTGTCTTTCCTGCAATTGCTAAAGAGCAAATACAAAGAAATAGTTGACAATCACAACCAGGTGAAGAAAACAAATAGTACCTTGAGGGGAAGCTGGACATTGTATGACTCTGGATGTGACAGCCTGAGAATCCATCATCACTTATGTAGCACTGTGGCTTGGAATGCATAAACCCAATGGAATCATTAAGAAACGGTAATCAAATTTTTCAGAGCGAAATTCTCTACTTAAAGAGAACTGTCTCATTCCAAAAATCTCAATGCCATAAAACAAGGAAAGTCTCAGGAATAGTTAAAGGAATCTAAAGATAATGTTTTAGTTTCTTATTGCTGCTATAACACACTACCACAAGCTTGGTGGCTTAAATCAACAAAAATCTGTTATTCCACAGTTCTTGAGGTCATGCATTTAAAGTAAGCATTAATAGGCTAAAATCAAGGTGATCACTGGGGTGGTGTGTCTTCTGGAGTCTCTAACAGAGAAT
This sequence comes from Arctocebus calabarensis, assembly GCA_963573935.1. Taxonomy (NCBI): domain Eukaryota; kingdom Metazoa; phylum Chordata; class Mammalia; order Primates; family Lorisidae; genus Arctocebus; species Arctocebus calabarensis. The sequence continues at coordinate 19,794 of CAUYON010016116.1, read as the reverse complement.
AATTTTCTTTGCCATTTCCAGCTTCCACAGGCCACCTACTTTCCTTGGCTTGTGGCCCCTTCTCCCATCTTTAAAGTCACCAGTGTAACATTTTCAAGTCTATCTCTGGCTTTCACATTCTTGCAATCCTTTTGATGAATTCCTATGGATTAGACTGGGCCCACCCAGATGATCTGAAATAAATTTTCCCATCACAAAGCCCTTTACATCTGTTAACTCTTTTGCCATGTAAGATAATTTAATCACAAGGTAACCTCAGAAAGCCATTATTAACATAATATCAGAATGCAAATCATAGATCTTGTACTGGAAGAAAAGAAATGCAAAAAAAAAAAAAAAACAACAACACCCCAAAAGATAAAATTGAAATACATCGAATAAAGTATTATAATTATTGGCAAATTTATTGAAACTGCAAATATACTATGTTTATGCAAGGGAGTATTTTATTTTATTTTATTGCAGTTTTTGGCCGTGGCCGGGTTTGAACCTGCCACCTCCGGTATATGAGGCTGGTGTCCTACTCCTTGAGCCACAGGTGCTGCCCCAAGGGAGTATTCTTTACTTAAGAAATACACAGTGAAGTATTTAAGGGCAGACAGCCATGATGAATATTACTTATTCAAGAAGTTCAGAGAAATAGTAAGAATGCATGCACTCAAGGAAGAAAACAATAGGTAAAGTAATTGAGGCAGAAGTTAAAAAAAAGAAGACACACATGTAGACACAGAAAAAAAGTAACAGATAAAGGAACTGAGACAGGATGTTAAAAATAGGTAAATTGGAGTTAAAAGGCATATGGGTATTCTTATAGCTTTTCTATAAATTTGAAATTACTTCCAAATAAAAAGTTGAAAGAAAACTGATGAACATATAATTTATTTTAAATAAATATCAATGAAGACTTTTTTACTCAAATGTCACAAACAGCCCTCATATTAATCTGAAATATAAAAATAAATAAAAAATGAAAAGCAAAAAGAAATCTCACAAGCTACCCATGGACGCAGATGTGAGGCAATAATTTGGTGCCTCAGTTTTTGTTCTTTCTACAATAACAATTCTAGTAAATTGGAAAGAACCAGGAATGTTTAAGTATTTTTAAGGTTATGAAGTTAAAGCAAACCCTAACAGTCTGGCAATATTATAGTTTCAGAGAGTTTAAAATAGAATTGGTGATTATCGTTAGATTTAAATGCTAAGCAGTTGATTGCACCCTGTTATTTGTGAGAGAAAATCTGTGAGGTAATCTTCTAAGAAGGTTTTTAGAGAAGTGGACTCCTTTTACCAGGAATATTTAACTGGTTTTTAAAACAAAAGCAAAAAAATGTGTACTTGATTTTAGAGCTTTCTTCTGCCCAGTGCATCTGGCAGAATATTGCAGCTTTGGCCCCAGAGAATCTTTCTGGCACCCACTCCCACTCCACCCTCTATTGTTCAAAGACAAAAGATAAGCCAGCTGGGATCCTGACCACTCAAAAATAATCAGGGGCCTCTCCACTGAAAACCTCTTCTGGTCTTGGCAGAAACTAACATTTTAAAATGAAGGTAAAACAAAGGGTAAGACTCCTGTTTCTGCCCAAAGCCCCACACACGGGCTTGTTTTTCTTGCCAACTGTGGTGGCCAAGAACAGTGTTTTTTCGGTTGTGCCAGGACAGTGTGCCAGGACCAAATAATAGTGGACTTTTCTCAATTACAGAAACAAGCACAAAATATGTGGCAGTGAATCGGTTTTATTTTCACAAGTTTGGCTCTTGCTATCACCAGCCAAGACTGAAATCTATGATTTAGCACAATCTATGATTACACCAGCACAAAATAATCTATTTAGTTATTTTCAGTTCAACACTTGTTTTTCAGAGAGCAGAAGAATTTCTTCGCGTAAGTTTGGCAATCACCGTCCTACATGCTGCTGTAGTTTGGGAGTAGGAGTGGGTCCTTATTATCTAGAGGACTCTCTGCAAACACTTTCCCTGGAGATTGTAATTACTGTAATTTAGATCCCCACCTTCCCTAACCCAGGTTTAAGTATCAGATGACCTGGGAGTTACTTTTTAAGACTGTCACTTTCTAGTCATATAACCTTGAGCAAAATATTTTGGAGCTGTAAAGAAAATACGTATGTGAAATCATCTTGCAAATGGAAAATTATAAAAGGCCGGATAATTCCCTCCCACTTACTATTGAAGCTTTTGAATAGAAGGTCATTGCCTAATTGATGCGTGTTTGTTCTGAAAAGTATCTAGTAAAACGCTGGCTCCTGAAAGCGCTTTTGGTCAGTTTTTTGTAACTGAATACTTGCTGAGTGAGTGACTGAATTATTGGATTAATTAACTTTCAGACTGCTATAATTTTACATTTGTATTCCCAGAGAACTCACCCTAACTCAGCAGGATAGACATTGGTTTAAGTGGGAAAGTACCCGGTTCGACATGTACATACACGTTCTACAGAATTCTAGGGAACTTTAGACAGTTCATGCTAAAATGCTTACTAATGGAAAAAAAATAGCCTTTCATGTTCTCTTGAAATAGTAGTCTCATAGTTTTTGAAAGGCACTTTAAGCATAAGTTCGCAGTGATGTGCTTAAATTGGTAATCATTTTGATGGATCACAAAAATTGCTGAAAACCTAAAACAACCTGCACCAAATGATTGTGCAGTAAAGTGACAAATGGTTTTAACCTGACTCAAGGAACGCAATTGATATGCAAACGAATTGATATGGAACAAAATGTCAAAAGAATGCTGAAAAGTCTAAGCAAATTATAAAGGATATACAGCATAGGATAGCTCAAATGTAATTTTAAATATGCAAAAAGCTTGATATCTTATGTGTAGATGCAAACTTTGTACTAAATGTGAACCATTCTGCTCTACAAGGGATGCTGGTCTCCATACCAAGCCCCAAAGACATACACAGGAATGAAAAATTCCTGCTCAGAATAACTATTACCCTTAAAGACAAAGTGAGGAATAATAGAGATAGGAGAGGAACACACACAGGGCTTCAGTTATGTTTATAATGTTTCCTTATTAAATAGTAAATTTGAAGCAAATATTGCACAACGATAAGGTTTAACAAGCTCTATGATAGGTATACATGTATTATACTGACCTCTATGGTTCAAATATTACTTAATGTATAAGTTCTAATACTATTTCATAAGAAAAATAATTGAAACATCTTGGTTTCAGTACGAGTAATATTTATTACAGTAACCACACACTTTTACTGTAAGGTTCTAAAAATCTATTAGACTGCTAAGAAATTTAGAGATAAAATACTCTGTGTTCTCAAATATGTGAGACTTATCTAAAATCTTCTCAGATATGGAAAAGAATTTACGTAAATTTCCACTCAAGACTTTTTTTTGGGGAGTGCGCAAGAAAAAAGTAATCTGTGGCTAGCTCTAAAGCAGATGATCTACAGATGGCCCTCTATATCCACAGATTAAACCAACCAAAGATGAAAACTATTTGAAAATACAACAACAAAACAAAATAATAGAAACTTAGAAAGTACAGTATAACAACTAGTTACATGGTACTTACATTATATTAGATATTATGAGTAACCTGAAGCTGATTTAAAGTATATGGGAGGATGTTCATGGGTTATATGCAAATACTACTCCATTTCATAAAAAGGACTAGAGTGTCCTCAGATTTTTGGTACCCACAGTGTGTGGGGAAGGGTGGGAATGTGTGTAGGAGTGTCCTGGAACCAACCCCCTGAAGGGTCAATATAACGGTCTAAACACTGAAATGTGTCTGAAATGCTGACTGCTAACGGTTAGCAGTTGCATGAGGTGGGGGAAACCTAAGCAGAAGCAAATTCCAAAGACAGCTTCTTCAAATTTTAATAATTAACAAACACTAAATGGTAGATTTCTCAGTATGAATGATCCCATCACCCATTGCTTCCATTAGTTACTAAAATTTAACTCAGAAATGTATAGTTCACATACCAAAACATCCATCCCGGGAACATATTTGAGGGTAATCATGTAGTCTTTTGGAAGATTTGCCACCTACAGAAACAAAAAAACAAAAAAGAATTCCATAAGAAAATTTATACTATTTTTAGTGGACTACAGGACAACATAAATCTATTACATTTTTTAAAGTTACCAGTAAATTGCAATGTTTACACCTACATTATATATATTGATTTTTCATCCTAGATTTCCCATGGTAACCAAAGACAACTCTCCAGAAAAAAAAAGGTAAATGATAATACAAATCTTTTGGATTTTTGGAATTCAAATTCAGTTATGTTTAGCTAAACGGAACCTACTGACTTTTGGGAACATAGTTGGAATTTCAACTTCTATTTGTGGTCTTGGAATTCCCCTCCAAGACTATTTTCCTACTGTCTCTCCATAGAATTAGTAATAAAGTATGTTTTTTCGTCACTAGTTCTCAAAGTGCGGACCTCATGCCAGCAGCAGGAAACCTGTTAGAAATGCAAATTCTCAGGCCATGCCAGACCCATGAATCTTATTTAACACATCGTGCAGGTGATTCTGACCCATGCTTAAGTTTGAGAACTACTATTCTATGTTGATCTTAAAAAAAAGCTCTGAGAAATTTCCAAAGAATGCTACCTATGAGATCCAAATGCTTTATAACTTAGATAATTTAGAAAGATTCACTTTGTGATGTAGCAATCTTCTTACTTGTGCTGAACATGTGAGATACCGCAAACGTTTGCCTGTCTTCTCATAGACTTTAATAAATGACTAATTTATTTACATCAGTCATTGTGGCATAAGTGAATAAGCAACAGATTTGAAACCAGCAAATCCGAAAGAAATCTAAACCCTTTGTACGTTGTTTCCTCTCCTTTACAAAACAGAGATCTAAGTAACTTTGACAAATGATCATTCAGAATCAAAACAGGTGAATGTGCTCAACACATTGTAAACACTCAATCCACATTCTTTACTGAGAACTATATTAGCAACTAACTTCAGAGATATTAAACTCTGCTTAAGTTACAGAGTTCTAGGTTCTATTATTTACCTTCCTACATACAGTACCGACAATGTCATCCTAACCCTTGTCTTACATCACTACCTGAATAACACAGAAGAAAAAAGAATCCAGGCTTAGTCCGATGGGAGCCAAGGGCGTAACTGCTCCCCCTATGTTCACTGCCATCCTAGTTCCAGCACCACTATCCCATACCCATTTTAGCCAAGAGCTGAGGCACCTGCTCTGGTCGCTCCTTCTCCAGTTCACTCCGTCATAAAACACTTAACAGTTTTTAATACTTATTGAATATTTATCATATCCTTGACACTGCGCTAATTAACTGTGTTATCACATCCTACCCTCAGATTTCCCTGACGTATTATCTCCGTTTAACAGATGAAGAAATCGAGGCTCCAGGAGGTCAGGTTAACTAGATCAAGGTCACATGGACATCACTTGTTAAATCTGGACTGAAATCTATGACCCTCAAGAGCACGGCCTCTGTCTTCTCTTAGCACCACCTCACGTTTTCATCTACTCTCTGGCACTATCCTTGAGTGCTCTCCACTTGCGACTCTCCACCATCATCCCTCCTCGTGTCACCTTTAATAAAATAGTAGAATCCCTGCTGCTTATTGAAAACACTCTGAGCTGCCACAGAAGGTGGCATTTTTATTTTTCAATTATTGTAGGGGTTAACGCCCTTGCTCTTTATACCTAACTTACTTCCTCTCAGTCAAACTTTCTACCATGCTTCCATAATTTCATTTCTTTTCTAAGTCTTCATCCTTATTTATTTATTTATTTATTTTTGAGACAGAGCCTCAAGCTCTCACCCTGGATAGAGTGCCGTGGCATCACAGCTCATAGCAACCTCCAATTCCTGGGCTCAAGCGAGTCTCTTGCCTCTGCCTCCCAAGTAGCTGGGATCACAGGCACCTGCCACAAGGCCCTGCCATTTTTTGGTTGCAGCCATCATTGTTGTTTGGTGGGCCCAGGCTGGATTCGAACCCACCAGCTCAGGTGTACGTGGCTGGTGCCTTAGCCCGCTGAGCCACAGGCACCGAGCCACATCCTTATTTTTGAAAAGCAGTATGATCTAGGCATTTTATGTAAACCCTGGTGACAAAAACACAGAAGACACCTCTGCAGTTTTGAAAGCTGGAATGTAAGAGAACGGAAACATTCTGTTTCATTCTGTAAAATTAAAGCCATTCCAGATGGGAAAGGGCAGGAAGAGGGACAGGTATTCTGAACAGAAGCTGCTTAACAAGTATCACTTTTCTTCAGCATGATTTTACATTATTTTACTAATAAAATTGCAAATATATCATCAATTGAAGTAGTATTTAGAAAACTTAGCTTCTGAGTCTATATCTAAACAGCTGAGATAATGAGGTGGCACCTGTGGCTCAAAGGAGTAGGGCGCCAGCCCTGTATGCTGGAGGTGGTGGGTTCAAACCCAGCCCCAGTCAAAAACTGCAAAATAAAAAAAGCAGAGAAAATGTAAGGGATATGCTAGCCTATCCATTTTAAGAGTAATTATATACAAAAAAATCTGTTCAAAGACATTTTGCTTACCAAGACCCTAAAATCTTCACACTGTTACCACTTTGGGAAGTGTATGATAATAAAGTATTTTTTGCATTAAACTGATTTACTGATACTTGATTTCTAGTGGGACTGAAAAACAATACTGTTTTTGAAAGGGGCTTGATAATTTATAACAAGTTCCCATACACAGTCTTTAGCATGACCCCATGAGACATCTTATTAAGTCTTTTTTATGGTGGAGGAAGTGGAGACTCAGCAAGGTTAACTGGCCTGCCCAGGGTCACAGGCTTCAGGGGCTAACTGATGGTGTAGGATGCCGGTGCTTTGTGTGCCAGCGCTCAGAACTTCTATCTACAGAGCAGTCTCCCAATATTACTTTCTAGGCTTTCATTGGTTCCATTCCAATTATATTTGGAAGAGAACTTAGGAAATCAAGTTATAGATATTTATGATCATTTCATTAATGATTATATTACTTTCTAAGTATTTTATACCGGATAGGCATCCCTACTCCAAAAATCTAAAGTATGAAATGCTGCAAGATCAGAAACTTTCTGAGCTCTGACATGGTGCCACAAGGGGAAAATTCAACACATAATTACTTACATGAAAAAATTTCATGCAAAAAAATATTTTATGTATTGTATTATCTTCAGTCTATGTATATAATGTATTGAATTATATTCATTATGTATATAATGAATTTTGCATTTAGATTTGGGTCCCATTCCCAAGATATCTCATTGTGTATCTGCAAACATTTCAAAATTTGAAAAATATCCAAAATCTTAAAATACTCTGGTCTCAAGAATTTTGGATAAGGAATTATCTATCTGTAGTGTGTTGAACAGCATTCATAAAGCACTGATAACCTTGTGATAAATTTGGCTTCTCTGGTGTACATTGATCATTTTGAAAAATCATGTATAGGAGAGTGAGCCTTTGGCCTGGAACCTGGAAGATATTCTTCAAAGGCACTGAACAAATTCTGGAAACAGACGGCTAGGGTTGGATCCTGGCCCTGCCACCTGTTAACTCAGAGATCTTGGGCAAGTTACTTCATCTACTTTAGCATAAAGTGTCACACGTGTAATGGGAATCGTAACAGAACCTGGCCAGTGGGTTTATGTGGATTAAACAACTTGTGTAAAATGTTCAATACTTAGGCATAATGTGTGAACAAGTATAAATTTATATCAATATTAAATGCAAGGGAGGGGAGCATTCTACAGAGAGGGAAGTTCATATGCAAAGGCAAAGAAATGGGAAAGCTTATGGCAGGAGACCAGATAAGAGGCAAGAAATAAGCCAATAAAGCTGCATCTGAGGGGGATCTTTTGAATACGAGGCTAAAGAGTTAAATGGCAAACAGCAGGCACAGTAGGAAAGGTTCTACCACCAGAACCCCACAGGCAAAGTCTACTTCTGCTTAGGCATATTATATCATCTCCACCTAACTTCTACTCCTTGTCTGTAAAATAAAGAGAGTAAACTAGACAATTACTAAAATTTCAGGCTGCTTTGACTTTCTTACATAAGTTATGGTGCAACATAGAACATGTTTAAGCAAGGAAGGAGCATGATGATAAATTTAGTAAGATTGTTCTGGAAGGATGATTGATGCAAGGAGAGCACAGAGGCAGGAGGAAGGTTGGACGACCACTAGAAAAGCGTGAAATATCCACTAAACATTTATAAAGAAACTAGAATCTAAAATAAAAGGGAACCTGTTCTGGAGTCCAGGAGGTATCCTGTTGTTAGCAGGGTTAAATGGACAAGTAACTAAGGCTGCATATTTTGAAAACAAATCTATTCTACTAAAATTACTTCAGGGTAAACAAAAAATATATATAATTTAACTGATGGAAAATTTTATCAATGGGAAAAATCATTCCAACAAGCTTCGGTTTATAGTACAAGGATGCCAGACTGCAAAAACTGTATAAAACTGTAAAAACAAGTTACTTCATGATGGGCTAACTTTACCACATGGGCACTGTTTACTGTCATTTTGTGATGTTCTAAGGACCGACCATACTCAGTTACACCAGGGAAAACACTGCACAGGAGGACATTTGGAAGTTCTAGACACTTGGCCAAGAAAGAGTCTTTGCAAGCCAAATGAGTGCTGGCTGCATACCATACCCTGTGGGTATTTGGGCTCAGGAGAAAAAGAACTCAAAGTCAGAACACTTATCTCCCTTTCTAGATTACTGGATCTTACGGTTCAAATGTCATTGAGGCCTCTAAATCTCATGAAATCAGTGGCCACTTGGATACCTTTGGCAAGACCCAGCTTGGCAAGACTCAGTTGTCTCTCTCAAGTCCAAAGGAGAGATCAAAATGCAGCAGTAACTCATTCCTTCCTTGACACCGCCTATGAAATGTGCATATGTGAATCTTTCTGGAGAAAAGAATCCATGGTTTTTCAGTCTCATAAAGACCCAGTGCAATTTTGGCATCCTGGCTGTATCTTAATATCACAGTTCACTCATGTATAGCAGCACATTATAATGTTGGTTGTTAGGTGTTCAATACAGGAAACAATACAGGAAAAAAGATTTTTGTTTTTTTATCTCCTTTGATAAATTATCTTCTGCTAATTGACTAAAAATGTAACCAATCAGGTTGATTATCTTTCACTTTCAAAGGTATCTGAGTGTTTTTCTTTTTTTATAACTCAGTGATTAAAAAAAAAAGTAAAATAACAACAACTTCAGGAGACCTTCCTAGATCATTTTTCCTCTGTGAAGAATACCCCAAAAGAATACTCAAGTAAAGGTAGATACACATGTTTTCTTTTCTAATGGAAGAGATTAAAAACTTTTTGTTTTGGGGCTATTTCATTGACATTACTTATGATGTGATGATTCCAATTAGTATTCAACTTCTACACTATGATTAGTTCCTAATCATAAGAAAGGTGACTGTTATTTAGGAAATAAAATTAAATAGGTTAGAATAATAATTTATAAGTTGTAGTTGAAGCTTATATCTGAAAATACTGGAAAGGGCATTATTAACTATGAACTAAATTATTGTGCTCTAAAGACAGGTAGTTATGGGTTAAAATCTCTACTCAGTTTTCTATAATATTTCTCACCTGATGATGGGCAGGTTACTAAACATCACTGAATTTCAGCTCCTTAAACAATAAATTAAGGGTAAAAATAATCACCTCATAGGATTGTGAAAACTAAAGGAGATAATCCATTTTTTAAAAACCAAGAACAGAAGACATACTATGTAAATGTCTAAATGGTTTATTCCATAAAGGAATAATAATTTTTAAAATGATAAGATTGATATGATTAATAATATAGCAATACATCTAGATAGTTTTTATTTATTTATTTCATTTAATTTTTTTTTTTTAGAGATAGAGTCTCACTTTGTCACCCTCAGTAGAGCGCTTGGTGTCACAATTCACAGCAACCTCCAGGTTCTAGACTTAGGCAACTCTCTTGCCTCAGCCTCCTGAGTAGCTGGGACCACAGGTGCCCACCACAACGCCCGGCTATTTTTTGTTGCAGTTTGGCCGGGGCCGAGTTTGAACCCACCACCCTCTATATACTGAGATACAGGTGCAGCCCGATACATCTAGATAGTTTTTATATAAATATTATTTTTAATATACTTCTCACCTTTTTAAATACTAAAAAGTCCCAAATTTATCTTAAAATAGAGAAATAAATTTCTACTGACCATAGAAGTAGAAATTAAAACGCTAAATATTTAAATGAATGAACTTTAAAAACTATTCATGTATCAAGACATCTACTTTTGAAGAGATGATATACATAGGAAACATTTAAAGAAAAGCTTAGAATTCATTCACCAATGAAGAGCTTCAGAGATTACATATATTTCTTCACTTTAATGCAGCAGTAATTCTACTTGAAAAACATAATATTTGAAGGAGAATAAAAATCAGAATTAATCAAAACTGTCCATTCAAAGTGTGAAAATCTATTATCTGAAGATATTTTTACAAGCTCTCATTATATTAATCTCCAAGAGTCATGTATCAATGTAACTAACTTCAAATAAGTTCCCACCACAAGACCAGAAAAACCATGGATTCCTCTATTCTAATCCTATCTTACTTATTTGTAGACTGACATTGAAAACAGTAAATTTACCTCTACAAGATGGCAATAGGGCAGCAAACTCCTTTAAAATACATTTGACAAAGACAAACCGCTATTCCATAGATAATGAAAGATAAAACCATTTTTTTAAAAGCAATGAAGTGACATTTAATTTAACTCCTCCCAAATGAAGGAAAAATATCATAAATGATGGGAAGAGTAGGAGGAACAAACTGGAAAACTAATTTGAACTATGTCAATGTTTGGATTTCCTTCTTATATGAACATTTACAACTATTAAATGCTACAACCTAAGTCTCCCAGATATAAGTTGTAAAAGTTTAATTCATCCTCTTCCCACATACTTGACGCTTTCTTTAGGTAGGTCTGAGTTTGTCATTTAAAACAAGTCTTGCAACATTTTTTAGAAACAAAGCAAAATGTTCTGTAAATAGATGAACTATTATGCCAAGTGAATATGCCAAGAGGATTTGCCAAGAGGATTTCAAATGAATATCCTGGGGACCGTAGAGATAATACAAAGTGTCCAAGAAGATATTTAAAAAAAAAAATTGACCGTGAAATCATAAATCATGTGCTTCTGTGACATGAGAATCACTCCAAGCAAACAAAGTTAAGGTTTGTGGGCACAGTGCAAGTTGCCACCTAATGCAAAGCCAGGAACTGGTAGAGACTACAAAGGAATGATTTCATCTAAAGAAATTATTGTTAACACAGGAAAAACTAGATGAGCCCAGGTTCGTTCCCTCAAATAATATACACCAAGGTTATTCCTCGGAAAGTGCATTCTTCTCATCCTTTGGTCCAGATATTATTGAATTATTCTGGGAGGTGCAATTTGAAGAAATGTCATTATAAAACAACATAATTTTAAATTTGAAAAGGGTCTCCAAATTTCTCTAATTTAGTGGTTCTTAATCTCTTTGGGGTCAAAGATTTCTCTGAGAACTGATGAAAGAGATACACTCTCCTCTGCCATGGACATAGGGCACAGCAAGGCAAAATTCAGAGGCCCATGTGCAAGTATTTGACCTCTATGGGTCCTAGTTAAGAACTATTGATCATGTGCATGTTGTTCATTTTACAAAATGAAGAAACTGAATCCACAAAAGGTTCAGTGATTTGTCCAAGCTCACACAGCCAGGTAATGTACAGCTGGTACTCAAGCAACCCAGTATTCCTGAATTCTTTCAGGATGCTTTGCCCACACAAGGCTGTGATTTTCTGTATCCATAAAACTCAACAGTCACTCGTGTTGCTGTTTGAATTAGGGAAATTCACTATTTAGGATAGAAACACTCAGCTTCTTCACAACACGAAAAAAACAGCGTCATAAACATTCTAGCTTAAGTTGTTCTGGAACCTCTATATAGATAACGCTCACATAGGATGCAAGCTGGAAACGTGAAGGCTCCCATGCCCCGTCTCCACCAGTTGAGAGTCAGCGCTTCTGCAGACATGCACTTACAGCTGTTTCTTAAAGAAGTTGCTAGGATACTGTGATTGGTCCTCAAATGATATCCTATAAACTTCTATTTAAAGCAGTGGTTTCCAAACTTTTCTTTGTTTAATATGAGCTCAATTCTCTTTTCAAGACAAGTATCACTTGGACACCCACATATAGAAAGAAAAACCAAGTGGTCTGGTGGGCTTTAGAAGCCAGCTGGAAAACCAGATCTAGAGAAGACAGCCCTGGCAATGGGACCAGGAAGTGGGTATCAACATGCTTGGGTCTCAGTTTCTCTATTTATAAAATAGTTTGTTTAGATTTTCTCTAAATTCTCTTCCAGCTCCAGTACCCTATGATCCTGCAAACACCATTCCTATTTACTGCCAGTAAAAACAGCTAAGATTACTCAGATACCTACTATATTCCAAGCATTGTTCTATTAAATTACTTAATACTCAGTACTTAACCTCACTCTGCAAGGTTAAGTACTATTAATCCTTCCATTTTACTGATGAGGAAACTGAGGCACAAATGGGTATATGACAATAACTCATAATACATTTATATATCCTTTCTCTTCTTTATTCTATACCACACCATTGAGAATTAACTGAGATTTAGAAAGGTTATTATTTATCCAAGGTTAAAGAGCTGGGCTTTAAGTCTTCCAGATTCCAAAATCCATTTTTTTTAATAAAAAAAAATTAGTACAGGTTGGGCCCTGTATTATACCATGGCATCTTTTTAATGGGATCCACTTATGTGTTGTTATTGCAGTGCTAGTTATATGCATGTTCATATTTTTATGAAGATGGCTTGCCTCCCAAACTAGATTAGTTCCTGCTCTGAGCTTAGGGACTTCTTTCCTGCTCTGTGAAATACAGGCTGTGAATTATGTAGGTCTTCATTTATTCACTTAGGAGTGATCTTCCTATGTTTTATTAACTCAACTTTTTTTCCAAGTGATTTATTAAAAAAATGTAATTCAAAGAAAATATACAAATTTTGCTAAAGCAACTCTCCAAATTAAATGGTATTCTCCTGAGTCAATTGTTGGAAGGAGGAGAAACCTCTACTTTCAGCTTAATGATTTGACATTTGCCCTATATTTTAGTGTCATTGTAAATAAATATCCCTTTCCTGGCACTTCTCTTCTTTCCCATCTTATTAATGCTTATTGCCATTTTTTCGCTGTATCGATCAATAGGCAACTAGCTTATTATTATAAGAAGCAGAATAGGCAAAGACAAGAAGGAAGGTGCTTATAAAACCTACTTGTATCACTCAAAAATTTTGGTTTGACATTTCACAGGAAGTGTGATAGTACTAGTAAGTAGTATCCCTTAAACACTTAACAAAAAATATCGCCAAGTATCATGTTAATCTTGAGGCTGCTCAGCCTGTGGTCAGATATAGCATCACGTTCTGACTCTGCTTCACTGCCCACATATGTGAATTGTCGCCCTGCGTCCAGTGCAGGTCTGCCCAGCTCATTGTCAGCTCCTCCCATGATTAAATGAGCAATTCCACAAGTGCTGAAATTTCCCAGTTTCCTACTTTAAACCTATTTTTGAGATTCATATTAAACTGACATCCTTTTAAACCTATACAACACAGGTATAACAAATAACAAACTTAATCACAAATCATAATAATATTCCTGTTTTATTAACTCAACTAACAAATTTAATCACAAGTCACAATAAGATTTGTGATTAAATTAGGGTCAAGACATTTTAGTCTCTAAACTTTGACAGAAAAGACCCTCTAGAGAACGATGGTTCTCAAGTCTCCTGTCAGAAATCTGTTAAAAACGTGGATGCCCGGAGCCCTGTCTCAGATGTATCAAAGCATTTTCGTGGTGTGGAGCCCAGGCACCTGTGATTTAATGAACAGCACAGGGGATTTTGATGCTCACTAATGTGAAACGTCACTTCTTCACTCAAACACTTAATGAAGGTGAACTATTAATACACACAAAGTTAGACTATAAATACATTTTTTTTTTTTGTTTCTTAGGTCCCAAACTAACCAGCAAATTGAGAAAAAAATGATCATGATCTACATTTAAAATAAATACTTTTCCCTTATACCCGTCCCTGTACGCAACACCTAGCTGGGCATCCAGCAGGCAAATATTCCATTACCAGTCCCTTAAGTGAACATGCTGATATGTCTTTAGCTGCTGCAATAAAGAATGCATTTAAACCTGGACTTTCCAGGTGTTGGAAGGAATCTGCATGAATGTGTGTTTCTAATTCTACATTGAGGCTAAGCTGGCAAGACTTCAACCATAGCATTAAACTTTTGTTTTGAAGTTTTGTTATGAACCCAAAACAAGAACAGAGAAGATAAATAGATCCCCCCTTCACTCCATTTTCTATTATCTCAACAAGCAAAAAGTTCTTTCTTTTCTCCTCATTATAACTCTCATTTCTCCCGTTTTGACATCAACTTTGTTCTCCAGTCAATATTCAAATAACTGCGCGTCACCTAACTGCCTATTTTGAATTAGGAACTTGTAAAAATGCTTCTCAAGTTTTGTTCATCCTGAAACCTCACACAGTACAAGCAAGTATGTAAAATCTCCCCTTGCTCATGAGAGTTGGGAGGATGCATTCCAGACGGGTTATGTCCTCTCTGGAGTTTGAATCCTGAGAGAAAGCATCTGGAGAAGCCTGGCATGGAGCTGCTAGTGATGAAGGGGCATACCAGTGCAATAGCTTCTGCTGAAAGCAGAGTTCCCATGTGACAAATGGGGGATGAGTCTGTTCAACATTTGGACGACTAATTTACTCCACCGACTATGTTTGATGAAGGAGCAAATGCTCCCTCACATACACATGTGCGATAGGGTCTTCATGCTGACGGAAAGGGGAGAACGGCCATCTCAGCTCTTTCGTGAGGTTTGTTGGGGGGAGAGTAGGGAGGCACGTGGAGGGGAAACAGAACATGCTGGGGAACCCACTAAAGAGATACAGAGGAACCAGCTGGAGGTGACCCATCAGCACACAGCTAACTCTCCAGGGTCCTTCACTAATTGAGAAGGAGGGAAAAGACGAGCAAAGAAATGGTCACTGCGGTGGACAGCAATGGGTCGATTTTACCAGCAAATTCTCCATGAGCTTAAAAACCCCTCCCTACAAACCTTTTGCAATAACTAGTGATTCCTTTCCTTGTCTTAGGAAAAAAAAACAACAACAACAAACAGTAACTTGGAGCAATAAAAACCTAAATGTTTGATCATCAAGCATGAGAAAAAGTCAGTTACAAAAAAGCATCCTTACTTACCAATTTTGTGACGTCTTTTACATTATTAGTCACGCGATTTCCGCAGATCCCTTTGGTCTTGACAAGAGGATTAAATAGAAGCAGTTGAAGATAAATGCAAGTGATAATCCAAGTCTAAATGAAAACAGAAAAATTGCTCAATGACCACCAGTTGAAAATCTGTAATCGCTCAAGCTACAAATGTCTTACGCTTTGATGTGCAAAACTCTATCTCGTATGTGTGTGTATGTTTTTTTAAGGCCATTGGCTTAAATACAATTAAGTGCTAAACATTGAAACAACACTTACCAAATTTAAAAAAAAATTCTCAATTAAAATTGGATTTGAGTTATTATTTCAAGTACATTATTGCTACATTATTGTCAAATGCTTTCTGCAACTAATTTTCTAATGGGACTCAGGAATGAACTTGTAGTGACATGTAAAGGACCTCTCACTTAGAGTGTCTTCTAAAAACCAGGGAATGAATAAAATTTGTACCTTAAGGCACCAAGAGAAAATTTCTCTTTCCAGTTTAAATATAACTGTTTGGCAAGGGGCAGCATTACCCCTCAGCAGTGCTTTAATCCAACAGTCTACAAGAGGACGCCAAGTCAAAAGGAGGAAGAGAGGTTATTTTTGGATCTAAGACAGAATTTAACTCAATTTGTGAGACATCAAATGAATTAATTTTTTTGAAGCACACAACTTTTTTGCCATTTAATAAGGAAAGTATTTCTTTAGCCAATAGGAAGACATTCTTGAATACTAGCAGAAGTAATCTCTCTCTGTCTCTCTTTCTCTCTCTCACACACACATACACCCCTTCTTTGAAACTAACATCATCAACAATATATTACAGTTATTTTTATGTATCATTTATTTTTCCTTATTATGCTATGATTTGATTTTTAAGAACTTGGGCATTTTCCCTCAAACATTGGCTTAATAAACCTCCACTAATTGAGACCTTGAAAAAAAAATGAACTTGGGCATCATTTATTTTATCAGTATATTTACAACATTACAACACATAACACTATTAAAAAAATCTTAATAAATATTTGCTGGATGGATCAGTTGCCAAGGTAAAAATACATTCTAATGTTCCAATTCAATAACCATTTGCTGAGCATGTATTATGAGACAGAGACAGTGCCAGTCATTACGGAAACAAAGAGGATGAAGATGCCCTTGAAACTCAGAAGCAGGTAAGTAAATAACACTCACACCATGTGATAATAAACACTCTGGAAACACAGAGGAGGAACCAATTAATCAATTAAACTTAGGGGGGGTCGAGCCTGTAGCAGGAAGACAGTGCCAATAAAAGCCAGAGAGAAAATGTGACTCTGGCTAGATTCTGAAGGACAAGGAAGAAGATGAGGTCCCACGAAAAATAAACACCATGACAAAAGCATGCACAAGTGAAGATTTCTTATATGTGAGATTTACTTTATGAGCTAACATTCTCCTGTAAAATCTTAAAATCACAAAAAAGTGCAGATGCACGTGGCTAGACATCTTCCCTATTCATATAGTAGCTAGCCATATGTTAAAAGGCACTAGATTATATTCAATTGATCAATTACTTTTTTTTTTTTATTGTTGGGGATCCATTAAGGGTACATAAAACCAGGTTACATTGATTAGTTTTGTTAAAATAAGGACTCTATTATATTTGTGTCCTGCCCCTAAAAGGTGTACCACGCCCTTTGACCCCCCACCTTCCCTTTCTCAGCTCTCCCCATCCCCCACTCTCCACTGTGTACCCTCATATCAGAATTGAGTACATAGGATTCTTATTTCTCCATTCTAGTGATGCTTTACTAAGAATAATGTGTTCCATATCCATCCAGGTTAATAAAAAGGATGTAGAGTCTCCATCGTTTTTGTGGCTGAATAGTATTCCATGGTATACATATACCAAAGCTTGTTACTTACAATTCATATCTTCATGCTAACTAAGTATTACACTGGACCAAATGACAATTATCACTTGTCAAAATTTCTAAGACTACAATGCTACCTATGCGGAGATAGTGACTAGTAAAGAAAATTAAAGCCCTTTTATTACCATTTCATTATGGTCTATTTTAGCAGTAATCCTGTATAATGGTTTTTTTTTTGCGGTTTTTGGCCAGGGCTGGGTTTAAACCCACCACCTCCAGCATATGGGACTGGTACTTTAATTTAGGTACTTTGAGTACTTGGGATCATACTCTTCATAGTACTGTCTCCCATGGGCCACAGAGAAGACTAAATTGGGTAAATAATTTCTGAAAGAGGAATTTCCCCTTTTGGACAATCCCAACGTACACAATCTCCCCTAATAGCAAAGTCTTCCTTCACATGTGTAAATATAATTTACTAAACTCTACCTTTCTTTTACTTGTCATTGCTAACAGAGGACTTCACCCTCCTCGAAGTGTATTTTTCCAATGCCCCCTTTCCTGATGTGATTTGAGAACTCTAAGAATCTCTGTGATACATCAATGTCACTAACAACAAAGTTTACATTATTGGCTCTAAGAAATCTAAAGGCAGACATTCTGTTACTGGTCATCACCATACCTTACTCCTGGCATTGAATAAACACTAAAACAAACAAACAAAAGATATGTGTTTACTCAATAAGCATTCCTCACCATCTTTAGTATGTGCCAGATCTTGTTCTAGATGTCAGGGTTATATAATGAAAAGATAGATATCCCTGCCCTCATCAGGCCTACTGTCCAGTGAGGATAAGACTAACCATATTCAACAAACATAAGGAACTAGGTTATATCTAACACCAAAAGGTGTTGGAGGCTATCCCATGACTTTGAGGCTGCAGTAGGCTATGATCATGTCATTACAACCCAGCCTGGGTGTCAGTCAGTGAGTCTTCACCTCTACAGAAGGAAAAAATCAGAAAACAAGGTTAAGGAGACTGGAATCGTGTCTACTCTGCTCGGCTGGCAGCGGTGATCCTGGTTCAGACTGACATCACACTCCTGAATCACAAGAGGCATCAGCGAACACTAAACGTATTCCACTACTGAGCTCTGAGAAAGAGCACAGGATGGATAACAAACAAGCAGGTACAGTGCCAGCAGAGCAGACACCTCCCAACACCTGCCAGCGTCAGAAAATCACTGCACATGTGGGGGGGGTGTGGCAATGAGAGATGGCGGTAGGTAGTCAGGACTACTCAGCTTACACCTTGCTAGCTGAAGAGCCCTTTCAGGGATGTGTCATGAGCTTCTACTCATTTTCCAGAGCCATTACACCACCAATACCAGTGTCAACAATAAAGTATATTATCAGAGTTTGTTCTCTGCTGTCTACTAACTGAAGTTGGGTTCCCCTGGAGGAAGTATAGTATACTTCCTGAGTTCTTGAGTTCTTACTGCAAGGAAGATTATAGGGAGGGTCAAATCCCCAGGCATTTCTGAGTCTAGAGCAAAGCCACGGAATGAACCATTACTCCTTTCTTTGTAGATCGCGGTGTGTGTGGACACTGCTTGAAATTTTTAATAGGGTGATGTTATTTGATGAGTGCCTCATTAAGAAGGCAGTATTTTACCAAAGATTGGGCAGAACTAAGGGAGTGATCCATTCAGGTGACTGTGGAAAAAGTATCGCGTACTGAGAGGAAAGCTGGTGCCAAGACTCTAAGGTCTTAATAAGGCCTCTCTCTCTTTTGAAGTCACAGCATGGGTGAACCAGGAGGAAGCAGGAGATGATGATGTCAGAGAAAGTGGAGAGTGGAGTAAGATATTGAAGCCCACTGTCCAGATGTTGATTTGTACTATGAATAATATGGGACTTATTGCAGGATTTTGAGCAGAGGAAGGATAGGAATATTAAAAGATAAATAAAATAAAATAGGATCACTCTGATTGCTGTAATGAAAACAAACTTCAGGGTAACAACAGGTAGAAAAAGAAACAGAAGGCCCTTCCTATGATCCAATCAAAAAGGATTACACCAGCACACTGACCAGAAGTGGTTAGACTTGATTTATCTCTGAAAGTGGCACCAAGAAGATTTCCTGACAGTTGTGCTGTGACTTAAAAGAGTGAAACATGACTATCGGTAAAGTCTCCATCTTTTTTAACACTGCATAATATTCCACAGTGTACATATACCACAATTTATTAATCCATTCATGGGTTGATGGGCACTTGTGCTTCTTCCGTGACTCGGCAATTATGAATTGAGCTGCAATGAACAATCTGGTGCAAATAGCTGGCACATATTCTTCTTAGTAAAGTATCTCAAGAATGGAAGGGAAGAAAAAGTATCCAATGTACTCAGTACTATTATGAAACGAATTTATAATCACTCACACTTTCACAAGAAAGGTAAATCTCAACTATAGCCCAAGATGAAGGAAGGGAAGAGGAGGGGAATGGAGGGGAGGGGGTAGATTCAATGGAGGGA
>CAUYON010016113.1:0-11992 GCA_963573935.1 Arctocebus calabarensis | reverse complement strand
AATGTATCAATGAATGGATACAGTCCTTTCATGGGATTGAGGCCTAGGAAATTCACAAGAAATTGACCTAGGCATAGGAGATGGGGGTTCCACATTTAGTCCTAAGTGTGAAGTGAAGGAGACACCAAGGCACAGGTGTCTCCTGTCTGAAATATAATCTCATGACCACACCCATCTCTGAGGGTGGTTCAGATGCGGTCCTTATTCCTGGTGGTCATGGGCCTAAGCTCCTAATTAGGGATTTTATTATATGGGAAGAATTCAGGGACAATTAACAGTCTTGGCCACACATTTTTTTTTTTCTGGCTGCAATACCATTACATAAATGCTATTGATTAAATACAATTAATAGGACAAAGGCTATTACCCAGCTGCAACAATCGAGCAATTGTTTTGGATCACTGCCCAGGATACAGAGTAGGAGGGTAACTTTTCTCCCTAGCTCACTGACTGATTTGTCCTGCTATGTTGGAAAAATATTTCAATCCTTAAGCATTCTACCTTTTTCATTTGTGTGTTCATTCTCTGAAAAAATAAAAACTTCCATGTTGATTGGGGCCACAGAAATAAGTCCTGATGACTAGCTACTACTCTATCTGAGGTTACACGTTATATAGCTGGGTTTTGATCCCACTGTTGGTAATTCCAAAACATGTCACCAAATTTTATATACATCATCTCCCCTTGATGACTAAATTAAGGTGGAGGTGCATTTTTGCAGGAATTAGGTTCTAAAGTCAACACACAAAGCTGACAAAACATCACGTGTAGTTAAAAGAACTGAGTGTGGGCTGATGTAGTGACTCACTTCTAACACTTGGATTATTTGAAGGGAAAAATAGTAACTGTATGGTGGAGAAGCCTGACAGATGCTACCTTTACCAAGTAGTCAAGGTCAACCTCTCTGGCAATACGTCCCTGAAGGGTCCTTCTCTGCGCTATTCTTCCCCCAAATCTGTATCTTAGGTTAGTTATAAGAAGGCATCAAACAAGCCCAAATTGAAGGACATTCTACAACATATCCGACCAAGGACCTTTCAAAAGTGTCAAGATCATAATAAACAAGGGAAGACCGAGAAGCTGTCACAGACTGGAGGAGACTAATGTGTCATGAACTCTAAATACAATGAGGATAGTAGTGGACAAGCTGGTGAAATCTAATAAACTCCATAGTTTAGTGAATAGTTTGTACCTATGTTAAGGTGTGTCATGGGTAGAGAAAGTGTTCGCATTAGAGAAAGCTGGGTGAAGAACTTACGAGAAACCTCTTTGCAACTTTTCCTAAACCTGAAGTTATTAAGACAAAAAGTTTTTTTAAAAAAGTCCTCCTGAAATTCTCTTGGGAATGTCTTACGCTGTGAATGAGAACCACGTGCCGTCTTGAAAGAAGATTAACAGACCAGTGTTGCTCTAGCTTTAGAGCTGATTACGGTAGGTTTTTTCCCAGTAGATATTTAACATGGAGTTTTCTGGGTGTTGGTGATAGAGCCGTGAATAAAACAGTAAAAAGAAAAATCTCTCCTTCACTGACACTACATTCCAGCCGGGGAGGTGACAAATAAGAGACATAAGGAAAAATGTGTAGTGTGTTGGATGGTGTTACGTGCTATGGGAAAAAAAATAAAACAGGAGAGGATTATAAAAGTTTAGTTTGCAGTCCCCAGAAGTCCTCCCTGAGCATGTGACATTAATGTCAATATGTAAAGAAAGTGAGGGAATGAGCCGTGTAGGACATACAGATATTTTGGAGAAAAGCCTCCCAGACCCAAGAAACAGCATTTGCAGAGGTCCCGAGACGGCCCGTGCCTGGTGTATTTGAAGCCCAGCAAGGGATGCTGTTTGCTTATTTGAACCTCAGATAGACAGTAGCTAGTTATCCCTTGAGGTCCCATTGCAGGATGAATGCCTCTAATCCTCTGGCTCCCACGCAGCTTGGCGAGATGCTCAGACTATGAGCGGCATGTGGAACTCTGCCCCCACCAAGGGCCTGTCCCCCCTCCGCCCCTTCCCCCCCGGGGGTGCCGCAGGCTTACCCAGAGGAATGGAGAACTACGCTGTGCTCACTCTTCTTCTTTTTCTCTTAATCTTTTGGTGAAGCACATATGACTTATGGGGAATTTGTTACAGGCAGATTGGCTGTGGCTACAGAGTGTATTAGGAATGACGGGACTCAGTGTTTCTGGAACGGATGAGTTAGTTATTCCTCGACGGCTCCCCACTATTTCTGGACTTCGTTTAGTGCTCATTCTCCTACCTGCTTGGGAGAAAAGTGCTTTACTTTTTTTCTCTTTTTTTTAAATGTCAGTTTAATCTGAGGGTACAAGTGATTAGGTTACATTGTTTGCATTTGTTAGGTAAAGTCCAAATTGTAGTCGAGCCCTTTACCCAGGAGGTGTGTCTTATACCCTACGTGGCGCCCCTTAGGGTAGACCACACCAATGCCTCTCCTCGCCCCTTGAATTTAATTGTGTTTTTCTCCTGTATGAGTGTGTAGTTGTTTATCTGTTGGTTTCAAATTAGTACTGAGTACATGGATGCCTCCTTTTCGATTTTTGTGATGCTTTATGGAAAGTCCCCATCTTTTTATGGTGGAAGAGTATTCCATGGTATATATATCCCACAGTTGATTCATCCATTCATGGGTTGATGGACCCACAGACTCTCTGCCCTCGTGAATGTCACGCTTACTGGCAACACAGCGTGTGTTAGTAGAGTCTGTGGGGTCGTTGCACCTGGTTTGGGCATGTCCCCGGATAAAGGATTCCTTTGTTATGGGTCCTAGAAAGGCAGTCTCTTAAACATACCTGGTAAGACAGGGCCAGATATGTGTTCCAGTTACTCAAGGACAGCTGGTTAGTCCCTTGATGGAGGCTGAGTGGCTGAAAGCTCTGCTGGAAAGCAAGTAAAATGAGACTTTCCCCTATAGAATAGGGCACCATAGTTTCATTTGGAGCTTTGGTACCTTATAACAGATACCGTGGCTTTAAACTCACGTAACAAAAGGAAAAGCAACTCTTTTTTTGGAGACAGAGTCTCAAGCTGTTGTCCTGGGTAGCCCTGGGTAGAGTGCCGTGGCTCACAGCTCACAGCAAACTGAAACTCTTGGGCTTAAACGATTCTCTTGCCTCAGCCTCCCAAGTAGCTGGGACTACAGGTGCCTACTGCAATGCCGGCTATTTTTTGGTTGCAGTTGTCATTGTTGCTTAGCAGGCCTGGGCTGGGTTCGAACCTGCCAACCTCGGTGTATGTGGCCAGCGCTGTACTCACTGAGCTATGGGCGCTGAGCCGGAAAAACAGCTCTTTAACCTGTAAAAAATGGATCCTCTTCTTAATCATGTGCAGTCGTATGTATACATGTAAACTGTAAAATTGGAAAGATCTCCAGATACTCGTACAAAAAGAAATAAACTTTCCCTTTATTCAAAAGGTATTTTTATCATCGAGCTCAGACTTTTTATTTTTAGGAGATGTATAAAACGGAACCCTTTCAATTCGATTATCTCAGCAGCTCTTTTCCCTGTGTCATTAGGAAAAAGAACAACGGTTTTGTAATAATATAAAATATCCTTGAGCTTGAAGTCTATGGGTCTAAGTAGAAACTTTATATCATCTGAGGGCAGCTTTTTATTCTTGTTTTGGGGATTGAATTCTCTCTCTATGTAAACTCTGAAGTTTAAAGTAACTACATGAAGAAATTTTCCTCCATTTCTGTAGTGGACTGGGCCAAAATTGGTTCTGTTTTGTGTATTATTGACAGCTTGTGATTGAGACCCCCAACCCTGCCGGGAGAAGATGGCTGAGTCTGTCGCCGTGGTACGTTAGGGAATGAACACTTTCAATAGGACTCCGGTTGTAGCCTGATAGAATCAGAAATTGGAGTCTTGGGTTTCATTTAAACCCTCCCAATGAAAAGGACTTTTTATTATATTATGAAACAAGAATGAAATATTCATTTGCTTGGAACCTGTTAAATTCTTAAATTTCATATAGGAGTTACAGAAGAAAGACCTATTGTTGACTTAACCTAATCTGAAAATCCCTATCATACTTCTCTGCAAGCTGGAAGAGCTGTGCCCTGGCACTCTGGGTCTGGGCAGTTAAAACCTCGGGATTTCCTGAGATTGGTAGTGGGAGAGCAGGAGTGAAGATGCCAAGGAAATTACTGCTGTTCTTGAGCTGGGATTGTAGGTACTTCTGTGACCTTTAATTCAAGAATCTTTATTATGAGTCACCTAACTGTTCCTTTGGAAATCACATGTTTCGGGGAACACCTAAATGCCTCTCTTGGTTGTGTAATTGGGGAGTATTTAGGGCCGAGCAGATGACTCACAGAGCATCTTTTTGCGGCTGGAGGAATCTGAGTGTCTGGGGACCTTGCAGTGGGTGGTGCATTTACACGGGGTGCATTGAGAAAGGGCACTGCCTGTGTTCACACCAGAAAGAAGCCAAGGACCTAACACAAGTTCCCCTAAATTCGGTGTGGACTGAGCCTTTAAACCCAAGTTACCAGCCTCCCTGCGTGACGCCTGAGAAACTGAATTGTGAATGGCTTTACAGACAGTATGGGGGTGCCTCAATTTCCTTTAGAAAAAGAGGAAAAAGAGAAAAGTTTGCCTTGGGTATTAAATGCTAATTTTAGTAAACTAATTTGATTTGATTTCTTAAAACTTACCTTGGAGAATTATAATTTGATATACTATTTTGTGCCTTTTTTTTTTTTTTTGAGACAGAGTCTCACTCTGTCACCCTCAGTAGAGTGTCATGGTGTCATAGCTCACAGCAACCTCAAACTCTTGGAGTCAAGGGATCCCTCAGCCTCCCAAGTAGCTGGGACTACAGGTGTATTTTGTGCTTTTGCAATGGATTTTCGTTTCTTTCTTTCTTTTTTTGGCCAGGCCTGGGTTTGAACCCATCACCTCTGGCATATGGGGCCAGTGGCCTACTCCTTTGAGCCACAGTCGCCGCCCAGTGGATTTTCTTTATTAGCCAGACTAATAGAAGTGAATATACTCAGTGGTGGTATAATTGTTTTTACTTTTAGCTTCATGAGAAAAAAACTTCTTGGTGTCTAAATCTCAATTGGCCTGCTCATAGGTCTGGGTATATGTTTATAAAAGTCTTGAGTGTTTTTTCTTTTGTTTGTTTGTTTTCTTATTTTGGTTCTTTCTTATTCCCCTTCGTCTATTCAGCAAATATTGATTGAGCACCTGCTCCCGAGGAACATATATATTTTAGAGGGTGAAACAAAAAAGAGGTAAAATATGTGTCGGACGTGGTAAGAGCTATGGAGGAAAATCAGGTAGGGCAGTGGGGATGGGAACATTTGGGGAAGGGAGTCTACGGCTGGGCGTCTGCGGTGGTCAGGGACGGTCCCACTGAGAAGGTGACATCTGAGCAGAGACCAGATGAAAGGAATGAAGGAAAAAGCCATAAAAACACCAAAGAAGGGGAAAAGCCTGCTGGTGGCGGGAACAGCGGGGAAGCCAGGCTGGCGCAGCAGAGTAAGGGAAAGTAATAGAAGTGGGGGAGTTTGTGGGGCCAGCGCTGTAAGGGTCATCTGTAGGAATCATGGACAAACATCTCCGGCACTTCCCTCCTATGGGAGTTGCTTCCTGATGTGACAGTTTTTCGGTCTAGCCTCCTCCTTAATCTAAGCCAGTTGATTCAACATCCAGACTTGTTAAGGTTTCAAAGCCAAACAAGTGAGCACAACCCCAATAACGCTGCGTTTTAAATGCAGCTGTTGGCATCTCGGTGCCCACTTCTATTAAAACGCTCTTCTTTGTCGTTTGCTGGGGAAAGCAGCATTTGCTGCTGGCTTATTAAATGTGCCAAGCGTAGTGTCCTTCCTAGTCTGACAACGTGTACTTGACCCTCCGCAGGGATAGAACGTTGATACATTGGTTCGTGATCGTATCGTGGGGCTCTTGGGTAGTGCATCTGACTTGGGGTGCACCAGGGCGTTTTTAGGAAGGGTGTGTGGGGTGGGATGGTTCCGATGGCTGATTCCTGGACGTCCAGCCTGCTCCACCATGGTCTTTCTGTTGACTCCCTCAGGTCCAGTGCCCCCAGCCGAGGCACTCCTGTGCTTCTTGCCGGTGATTGATTAAGGAATGGGCCAGTGACTCAGTCACGGCCGTGCTGAGAGGGCTTCTTTGTAGGGTTTTCTTCCTTCAAAGAAGGACACGAAGGGAAGATTGCCTTTCCTCCTCTGGTCACCGCTGCGTCTGAATGTGATGCCTGAAACCGATTCAGCCATCTGGTTACCAGCTTGAACATCTTCTGAGCTCTAGAATCAGCCTTCTCTGCTGCCCACTCACTTTGGGCTCTAAATGGTGTGAGATGACATATGTCCTTATTGTCTGAGGCAGGTGTATGTGTTTCATTTACAGCTGAAAGTATCCTAAAATGATAGAGAGGCGTTAGTTCCCTCTCTGAAGTCCTTTTCAGAATACATCATGTGGATTTACATGTAATATTTTTCAGGAATATTTAGGCTCATAGACTCCTAACTCACTTTAGAAGGTTAAAGTAGAAACACAGTGATGCTAAGTTGCCCTTATATACTATCAGGAGCTTTGTTACATGCACAGGCTATGATAATTTTGTGTGATTAAAGAGCTGGAAGCGCTCTTTGGACCTTGTTAATTTATTCTGACGACCACCCTGTGCTATTTAAGTTAGCAGTAGTTGAACCTACAATAGTCGAAAAGAAAAGGTGAATTGTGAGCTATCAACCCTTGCCCACGCGCCAGATTCATTGCAGGTACCTTTGCATGAGCCCTTTAAATTAAAAAAACAAAATTCTTCTTTCAAGAACTTGAAATTCATCCCTTTATCCCATTCATTTATTAAGAGTATTTGTAAGCACATATAACATGGCAAATTGAGACATCAATATTTAGGGATTTCAAGGCGGCCAGACTGAGGGCTCCTCAAAAATCTGTCCTTTTTCATCATATGACTGAGGTTAGTCAGAACATTACCATTTTATTTATTTTAAAGAAACATCTTTGGTGTCCCCTGCCCTCAATTCACCTATCTTTCAGTTCTTACAAAAGCTTGGAGTCCAGCTTTGCCTGTCAGAGGCAGAGTGAGCAGTAAAATAAAAAGTTTGGCTAAGACCCTGGGAAAATGCTAACGAGGGGAGCGTTGTTTTGCATCTGAACTGAAATCTGAGCGTTCCGAGGTTCTGCACAGGTAGCTTGGTGCCTGTTTCTCTGATTGCTGAGCCTGGAGCGAGCCACCTGGCGGAGGGTGGCCTCTGATAGTCAATTCCAAAGCACACCCTGTTCTCTTTCAAAATCTCGTAGGGAGATGTGGATGGACAGTGTGCAATTGGTATTCTCTTCCCAAACTCCCCATCCCAAGTGTCACTGACAAATGCTTCAAAACACCCATTTCTCTTTCTCCCTTCCCCCCTAAATACAACAAACAGGTAACCCCAGATGCCGAGCTGGAAGGTAGTTCCTTTTTAATTCCAGCAAAATCTAGAAACTTTCTGTGTTGTGGTGTCCAGAAACACACAATGGGAATCCTGTGAAAAGATTTCTGCTAATGAACATTTACAGGGTACCCCTTGGTAAACCGACATTAAGAGAAGGGAAATCGTGAGCTATAGACCCACACCCCCATGCCAGATTCTCTGTAGCTATGAGTGAGCTTAGATAGTTTACATTAAAATAAAATATTGTTCAAGAACTTGGATTTCACGCCTTTATTCCACTCATTTATTTAGAGTGTTTGTGAACACAGGTGAGCTGTTATTTAAGCTTTGTCCAGATAAATTAAAATGTGCTTTTTGTCTCCTTGCCTGTTTAAAGGGGAAAGCAGAGGCGTGAGATGTTATGCTAAAGCAAGGAGGTTGATTTTCATGTGAGGCTTAGTGCAAATCAGCTTACTGTTTATTTCGAAAAACACGCTGTTTTATGCAACGTAGACTGTTTATTCGCTCATGTGATATATTAAGCTTGCTCAGTGGGACACGTAAGAAAACAAAGCTCATAAAACAGAGGGAATGAAGGGCATTGGGGGTGTGAGGAGGTGGGAGGACTTAGAAAGACAAGAAATGCGTGGCTTGGGCAGTGCCCGTAGCTCAGTGGGTACGACCAGCCACATAGACTGAGGCTGGTGGGTTCGAACCCAACCCGGGCCTGCTAAACAACTGCAACAACAACAAAAAATATCTGGGTGTTGTGGCGAGCGCCTGTAGCTACTTGAGAGGCTGAGGCAAGAGAATGGCTTAAGCCCAAGAGTTAGAGGTTGCTGTGAGCTGTGATGCCACAGCACTCTACTGAGGGCAACATAGTGAAACTCTGCCTAAAAAAAAAAAAAAAAAAAAAAAAAAAGAGAGAGAAATGTGTGGTTTGCCCAAAGGAGTAGAGGAAGTGAGGAGACAGAAGAAGTTGAGAGATCTGTTCCAGTAAAATAAAGAATTGTGTCAGGCACAGTGGCTCACACCTGTAATCCCAGCACACTCAGAGGCCAAGGCAAGTGGATTGCCTGAGCTTAGGAGTTCTGAAACCAGTCTGAGCAAGAATGAGACTCCTGTCTCTACTAAAAATAGAAAAACTAGCCCAGTGCTGTGGCAGGTGCCTGTAGTCCTAGCCACTCGGGCGACGGAGGCAGGAGGTTTGCTTGAATCCAAGAGTTTGAGGTTGCTATAAGCTACAATGCCAACTCTGGTTCAAAAAACAAACAACCAAAAGGAATTGTCAGCTGTGGGTTGGGAGAAGTAAGATTCCTTGGTTAGAAAGATGTAACAGGTCAAACGTTGTAGAGTCTAGACATACATTTCAAGAGAAGAGGTAATATAATAAGACTATTGGCTAATGGTTCATGAATGTTTACCGAGTATGAACAGAAACTGGTGGGAGGCTGGACTCTGCCTACAACACGCAGTTACTTTTCCTCTTACCTAGCCTATGAGTCGGGTATTCTTCATTCCCATTGTTGTTGTTGTCTTGAGGAGGAAACTAAAGCTTAGATTAAATTTTGTAAAGTCTCAGTTGGTAAGTAAAAAACCATGGTTTTGGACCAAGGCTCTGCCCCTAATGGCTGTCTCATACCATGCTTTTTTACTGAGGAAATAGAACAAAATATACAACCAAAACACTTGGCATATTTTTTTGAACAGTGGCAGTAAAAACATAGAATTTTTAAGTTTAAAAGGTCTTTAGCATTCAGTTTATAGAGATGAAAGCAGAAGTCCAGGGAGAATGTTTTACATTTTGAAAACCACATCCTGGGAGGCGCCTGTGGCTCAGTGAGTAGGGCACTGGTATACTGAGGGTGGCAGGTTCAAACTCAGCCCTGACCAAATTGCAAAAAAAAAAAAAGAAAAAAAAAGAAACCCCAAAACCACATCCTATGGTGCATTGGAAAAATTTCTACACTTGTAGTTTAATTTTCTAAAAAAGATGATAAAATGCATAATCTACGCTGTCAAATTTTCTCCAGTTAGTTGTTCATTATAAGTGTGAGGGCAGGTGTCTATTTTCAATTCGGACTCTGTCAGGAGTCATGGTGGAAGAATTACATGGACTTGGCAATTTGTACTCCAGGCAAAGCTGGGAGAGAGGGTCTTTTCCTATGTTGTACTATCTCACTCCTCATGTGTAGGTTGAGGAGAGTGGGGCTCTAGTGTGGTATATTTAGAAAGTGTAGCATACCCATAGTAATGAAAAGTATTTTTGTGTGGGAATGCCCAGGGTTGTAGAACACAGGTTTAACATCACTTGATGTTTTCTAGATAGATCTTGATTGCTAGATAGAAAGAGATAGCAGTATAAAAAAAATGGAAGGTGCAGAAAATGAAATTTAGAATGTCAATCCTGGGACATATTTGGATGAGACCATGGGAAAGTATCCACAAATCATCCCTTGCACCGTGAAATCTGTGGCAGAAATTTCCAAGCTAAGTATGTTTAAATATTCTTGGATCTCACTTCCCGTTTTATTAAAAAGACCTATCCAAATGCTGAAAATGGAATGAGGAGGAATTACATATGGATGAAATTGTCATGTTGAAGATTTTACATAGCTATCGTGACCTAAATATTTTCCCAGCCCCCCAATTAAAACAAAGCCTAGAGAATGATATCTAGAAAAACAGGCCAACGCTATAAAAATGCCTCTACTGTACATTTTATTGCTAAGTTTTCTCCAGAGAGATAGAATTTCCTAGTTGATTTATAACGTGAAACTGAAGACGTAAAGAACCATGTCGCCCTTTCTATTTTACATCAGTACTCTTTGTCTCCTTATTCTCCGATAGTGACTCTAACTTCCCCCAAACTCTGCACCGATCCCGTGTATTTTCAATGCATTATGCTGTGGTTGATCTACTGTACCCTAAATTCCCATAGCAGCCTCATTAGTCTCATTAATGCTGCGTCCTGGGGAACTGCTGAGAAGAAAAGTGGGAATGAACCATTCTCTCTTTCTCTTTCTCTGTTTTGTTACTGTCCAACTACTTTGCATTAAAGAAGTACGACAAGTTGATTTCAGATATTTGAGGGATAGCGTATTTGTGATTTTATGTGTTTGGGCAACTGACAAGTGTTTGATATGGGGGGTACAGGCTCCGGGGGAATCGGAATGGGGTTTGGTATAATACTGTGTGTGCCCGAGCCAGGATGGGCTGGATTATGTGTCAGTGACCCCCAAACTTCACAGGCTTGTACCGGGGACATGTTTCCCCACTTCCTCAGTATACATCCTTCATGGGCTGGTACCCACCCTGCATGGGCTTCCCAGGGTACCTCTAACCATGATGTCCCTTCTCCCAGGAAAATTGCTTTCTGTTGGGACGTGATTCTTGAGCCAGAAAATCCAGAAACCTGTGATAGTAAGAACTGTTTCCCGACTTGAGAAAGAGGAGTGTCAGTAAGGATTAAGGTGGGCACAATGCCAACCACTTCTGTCTTGTGCTGCCTGTATGGGGGTATCTTCTTTTTAAAAATCTAGTAATGAACTGGGCAAGGTGGCTCACACCTGTAATCCTAGCACTC
This sequence comes from Arctocebus calabarensis, assembly GCA_963573935.1. Classification (NCBI taxonomy): domain Eukaryota; kingdom Metazoa; phylum Chordata; class Mammalia; order Primates; family Lorisidae; genus Arctocebus; species Arctocebus calabarensis. Next base: position 980 of record CAUYON010016113.1, on the reverse strand, counting down.
AGGGAGGCTGAGGCAGGGGGGTGCTTGAGTTCAGGAGTTTAAGACCAGTCTGAACAAGAGTGAGACCTCATCCCTACTAAAAAATAAAAAAACTAGCTAGGGGTTATGGTGGGTGCCTGTAGTCCTGGAAGGCTGAGGCAAGAGGATCACTTAAGCCCAAGAGTTTGAGGTTGCTGTGAGCTGTGATATGACAGCACTCTAACCAGGGCAAGAAAGTGAAACTCTGTCTCAAAAAAAAAAAATGACCTTACGTACAAGGCCACAGCCAAGTAAGTGATCCCAGGGCACGTTTGTTTGTTCATTCTTTCCCTCATTCCTTTGTTCCTTCATCCCTTCAATAAGTATTTATTGAACTATCACATGTCAATATATAACGTGTTGATTTTTTTATCTTAATGATTTTGAATTTGCTTGTGTAATCTGTGGTGTTTGTTTCTTTAACTCTTTTAATGTCTTTTCACTTTTTAGTTGCACTCAGGAGCAATGTGTGTGTGTGTGTGTGTTTATTTTGAATTTTTTATTTTTGCCTTCCTCCCGGGTATGGAGACCTGATCTATTTTACCATACTATGTAAATATCTTCTTACTAAATATTTGATAACCATGGAGTAAGTGGTGTGTATTGGTTCTATTTTTTCAATATCTCTATGAGGCAGTTTTGATTAGAAAAACCATTCCATTCTATTAATATTTTAACTAGTATCTTAAAATTTTATCTCTAGTACATAGATATAATATTTCCCTTATATTTTATTTTATTTTATTTTATTTTATTTTATTTTTTGAGACAGAGCCTCAAGCTGTCACCCTGGATAGAGTGCTGTAGCATCACAGCTCACAGCAACCTCCAGTTCCTGGGCTCAAGCGAGTCTCCTGCCTCTGCCTCCAAAGTAGCTGGGACTACAGGCGCCCGCCACAACGCCCGGCCATTTTTTGGTGGCAGCCGTCATTGTTGTTTGGCAGCCCCGGGCTGGATTCGAA
>CAUYON010016111.1:0-11897 GCA_963573935.1 Arctocebus calabarensis | reverse complement strand
TATGAAAGGGTGATTATAAATTAGTTTCATAAAAGTACTGAATACATTGTTGGGGTGGAGAAAGGGTAATTGGTGGGGCCACACCTACGGTGCATCTTAGAAGGGTACAGGCGAACCTTACTAAATGCAGAATACAAATGTGTTCATATAATAACTGAGAAAGTGCCAGGAAGGCTATGTTAATCAGTTTGATGAAAATAGTCAAGATTGTATATGAAACCAGCACATTGTACCCCTTGATTGCAGTATTGCACACAGCTATGATTTAATAATAAAGACACTAAAATTGAAAAAAAATAAAAAGTAAAAAACGATGGTATGTATACCATGGAATACTATTCAGCCATGAAAAAAGATGGAGATTTGCCTGAATGGAGTTGAAGGACATCCTTCTTAGTAAAGAATGGAAAAACAAATATCCAATACCAATACTCAATACTAATATGAAGACAATGGATGATCTAATATATGTAAACACAAAAGAAAAACTCAATAGCATTCAAATTAGGGGAGGGGAGAGAGAAGAGGTGAAAAGGGATGGACGTGGTCCTCTTTACTGGCCACAATGTCAGGGTCTGCAGCACACCTTCTGGGTGAGGAGCACAGCTACAACAGGGCTCTACCTAACAAATGCAAACATTGTCACCTAATTACACTAACATGGAATTAAAAACATATATTTTAATTTTAAAAGTCTTAATTAAAATATATATTAATTAATGTGTATATATTTACTGTGCTTTGAACCCCTTTTGAAATAACTTAATTAATGGCCTTTAAAAATGTTCACAGCACTCCAATGATCCCGTCACAGCACACCATTTGAAAATCCCTGTCCTAGAGACTCCTGATTAGGGGATGGTTAACCGTCTCTGATCAGAAGAAGAGGAATATTTTAACACCTTTCCAATAAGGTAGTAATCATTATAAGTTTGTTTTCTTTATATTTACATGCCTTTTTTATCATCTCGAATTTGGAAAATGTTAGACAATTGATTTAAGTGAGTTTCCAACAAGCAGACACATTTCGCTTTGCCAAAAAGTCATATTTGTTAATGACACCAGCAATCTAATCTGAAAATATTTTTGCCATGGGGGCTTCTTGGGAGCAGATAGACCAGTGGTTCTCAACCTTGACTTTTTTTTTTTTTTGTAGAGACAGAGTTTCACTTTGTCACCCTCAGTAGGGTGCTGTGATGTCACAGCTCACCGCAGCCTCCAACTCCTGGGCTTAGGCAATTCTCTTGCCTCAGCCTCCCGAGTAGCTGGGAATACAGGCACCTGCCACAACGCCCGGCTATTTTTTTTTATTGCAGTTTGGCCGGGGCCAGATTTGAACCTGCCACCCTTGGTATAGGGGGCCAGCGCCCTTCTCAATGAGCCACAGATGCTAAATTCCTCAAACCCTTAATACAGGCCCTCGTGTTATGGTGACCACCAATCATAAAATTATTTTCGTTGCTACTTCATAACTATAATTTTCTAACTGTTATGAATTGTAATGTAAATATCTGATATGCAGCATGGTCTTAGGTGACCCCAAAGAGGTCGGGACCCACAGGTTGAGAACCGCGGAGATAGAAGTTTTCCCCCAAATCTAACTTTTCCTTCACATGAAAGGCTCCCTTTGCTGCATTCTGAATTTGCACAGATGGACCCTTAGACATTCTTCCAAATATTTTGGTTCTTGCATGAAAAAGGCAGCTACGTGGGTTACAATCAACGCTAACAGCACACTTGCTGTGCTCCCCAAGACAACCAGTGAGGTTTAGTAAGTGGCAGGTGCACTGGGCAAATCCTTCCCATTCTCTCCTGCTCATCACTAAAGAGGTATATACAGAACAGATGAGACTGAATAAAAGCAACAATTTGTATGGTTTCATTAAGGTCTTTCTTTTTTTGCAGTTTTTGGCCAGGGCTGGGTTTGAACCTGCCACCTCCGACGGCATATGGGGCGGCACCCTACTCACTGAGCCACAGGCGCCGCCCCGTCAAGGTCTTTCTTAAGTGAAGCTGCCTTTCTCACACTTTTTCTTTTCTTTTCTTTTTTCTTTCTTTCCTTTTTTCTTGTCTTTTTTTTTTTTTTTTTTTTGAGTCTGGCTGGTGCCAGAAAACACAAGGATGATTTGTACCTTTTGGTTCCACTCTTCTACCTGTTCTCAGGAACCAGACTCCATTGTTTTGTGCCTGAAATGCCTGCATCATGATTGCAAAACAGGAACATGATACTACAATGTTATAAAATTTGATTTGACCTCCTGTTTCAAAACCCTTCATGGAGTCTTAGGGGCCACATGGGTGTGAAAAACCACAGGTTAATAATTGCTACGCTAATTACATATTATGTATACATTAATATATACATTTGCAATACAATGACAGCTTCGTTTTGGATACACTAACCAATATTGATATATATGTTTACAATACAATGGCACCTTTGTTTTTAATACATCTTGACAGTACAATTTAGCCTGTTGCAATTATGAATGATTTGTGGGCTACAATTATTCCCAAGTACCTGTCTGATTTGGTAGCTTTAACTGAGGCTTTGTTTTTGCCAAGAGGTGTGCTTTTATAAAATTTATATCATATTATAACAACCAGATGAATAATTCCATCTACCGGGATGGGCCAGCATTCACACTAAGCACAGTGTTTCAACTACAGCATCAGAAACTTGCAAAGGTCTACTTTTATTCTGTGAGTTGACTGAAAGGAAAAAAAAACTGCTCAGTTTTTAGAATTAGCTTAATTGATGTTCCCTATCAATATTTTGATGTTAGGAGTAGAAAAACGATGTCATTCATCTGCTCGGGAAGGTGACCTTCTTGTGCTCACAAAGCCAACATGCTAACAGCCATCACTTCAGTTTGAACATGTGCATGAGAAAATTTGAAATCCAAAAAGAGGGAAATTCATTTCCAATTGTCATTGTGATGATAAATAAATACAGTGGAAATAATAACGTAAATTACAAAGCTATTATGATAGGAGCATGTCTAAGTATATTGACACTGAACTGCTAACCTTCCCCCCTTCACAAGGACATGGCTGTGTACATAACCTTGGATGCCCGACTGCCTTGCTGAGCCTTAACCTGATGATTTATACATATTCTCAGCTTTGGACAGTGGTATTGACTGGGACTCCATTGACCGGCAGATGGCCAACACCACTGACTGACATCATTGTTAGGAATCAGGAGTCTCAGACTCTGCCTTCACATTCTAGATGGACTTGCTTTATCAGTGAGCACTCTTAATTGTGAATTCCTCTGCACCTGTGCAGGGTTAGGACCAGAGGTTATGCTGCTCCGGTATTTCCGTCGTAACCGTGTGTTTACGGGATAAGTCCAAATGTCATGTCTGCGCGGGACATACTATAGGAGAAGGTCACGCAGGCAGCTGTTACTATGTCACAGAGGAGCCTCTCCCAGCTTACTGTAAAGCACCGTTAATGGCCTCGTTAGGTACAAAAGAAAAAAGTTATGATGAATGCTGAACGGAGCAGGTGGGTGAGGCTGCAGGCAGAAACATGCACATTCTGGACACACAAGAAATGCCCCGTGCACGCCAAAAGTGTGGTTGCCCAATTTAGAAAAATAAAGAAGATCGGAAAATGCTGGGAGTGTGATGGAATTCTCGAGATGAATGGTTTTGAACCTTTGGTCGTGGTGTGAGGGTAATCGCGAGTTGAGAAACGCCTCAAAGGTGTTGCCAGTTTCCCCAGAATGAGGCAGGTAAATCCACCAATAGATTTCTTTTTAATTGTTTGGGATTCATTGAGGGTACAAAGAATTTGAGTACACTGATTGCAGTTGTTAGGTAAAGTCCCTCTTGTAATTGGGTCCATGTGACCCTCGAAATCATGGATAGGTTTTAAAGAACGGTAATTTTTGTGTGTGTGATTTTTTGGCACCGATTGGTTTTGAACCCACCACCTCCAACATATGGGGCCAGCACCCTATTCCTTTGAGCCACAAGTGCTGCCCTAAGAACGGTAATGTTTTAATGGTGGTTCTGTTTACCTTTGGGGAACATCGTGAGATTTTATGGGTTCACTTTTTCATGCATTGTAATTGTTATGATACTAATTTAGCATCACTACTGGCATTTAGTAGCCAGGTGCCAAAAATGTTTTTAAAAAAAAACAAAAAACAGCAACATACATAAAGGGTGAAAGAAACCAAAACAAAAGGAATTCTACCATTTCCCATACAACTCGGGAATGTCCTGCTAGCCATCAGTTTAAATATAAAGACTCTCAGAAATTATCTGAGTCTGAATCTATAAATTAACTCCAGTTTATATTTTAACCCGAGAATTTTTTTTTTCTTTTTGCACAGTTTCAGTAGACATTTGAACTTTCCAGGAAACAGCTGCCAACTAATTAAAGGGAAAATTGTAGTGTATTTATTTGGAAACTTACCAAGAGTTGTTAGTAATTTCTGAAAAATTCCAACACTGCTCCTGGTAAAATAATCCCTGGCAAAAGAAATTCCTCCCCAAACCACCTCTGATTCTATGTGTACGTTTAACATTGGACCACGTCCTTATACTCATGTAGTAAAAATACAGGTTCAATTATTTTGGATTTCTTTCCATTTACATCTGCTTTGAATTGCAGCTAGGAAAATTCACAGAGCTTTTGAGAGTGGAGTCATTACTTACGGTGTGTATAAAATATTTCTGCCTGACAGTAAGGACTAATAAAATCAGCTATCGTTATCATCATTATCATTAATAGTTAATGCATAAGTGTGGGAACATTGGTATATTTCAGTATTTGCTCTATTTCTGTGTCTTAAATTTAGAACAATAGCCCTGGTAATTGAAATAGCCCCAGTCGAGAGGTTTAAGGAAAACTGTCTTCCAGTAGGAGATATAATATTCAGATCTACTTTTAAAAAGATAGGTTTGTTTCCTGTTCTTGACATCACTGAACCCAGAAATCCTAATTGTGCTTTTAATTTCTAAGTCAACCTTCTTCTCTTGTTCCGCTGGAGTGTAGCGTCCACCTCCTTTATATTTAGTAAGTGTTTTTGATGGAAAGGATTGCCATTCATATGAACTCTTTAGCCTCCAACATCGAATGACAGTTCTGCTCCAAGAAAAAGCAAATTGTGCAGTCTCACTGTAAAGCGACCACGTCCTTTTTGCTCCTCTGGCTCCTCCGAAAGTCTTTGTTTACCATGTCCCCCACCGTGATGACGACCTGACCTATGCAGGAGACGCGTTTATGACCGGCCACTTTTCTCCCGTGTGGTCTGCTAGGCGCTTCCTAGCAACCGCCCCCAACTACACGGGGAGATTTCAGCACCTCCGTTTGCCAAGGCTGTCTTGAGGGGAAGCAGTTAGGATATTTGATTTCTGCTGGTAAAGGTTGGCAAACCATGAGACCAAAGAGATTCTGAGAAATGGCATGGACTTAATAAGTTCTTGTAATAAAAGTCAGATCATGCATTATTTTCTTGGCTCTGTTTCAGGGATGAAAACCAAGGAATCTTATACGCACACACACACTCAGAGTGTCTCCCTTTCCTAAATACATGGCCACTGCTTACATATTCTTTCTTATTTTTGGAGACGTGCCTATTCCTCCTTCTTCCACCTCTTAAATTCATCACGCTTAGAGTCCGTAATTCGCACTGTGGCACGTGGGCCATTGTGATCCTGGAAGTGCATAGACCCACTTCCTGTCAATATTAGCGATGAGCTGGTTGTAATTGCCCTGCTTATCAGACAAAGAAAAAAAGAAATTCCGTGCTCTATCCTATCCACGTTCTCACCAAGCCCAGTCTGAATAATTCTCTTAATGAGGACTACTTGAGCTCTAACAGTTTCCTTACCTTCTAGATTTCTCAAACATCAACTAATTGTGTAAATTCTGTGTATTTGGACAACATGGGAAATGTTGCTTTTCATGTGTTTTCTTTTTTTTTTTATTATTATTGTTTGGGCCATCAACAAATGGCAGTTGAGTTCAGGGTAGATACCAAGTCGTCAGCTTGTGTTGAAGGATGTCACACAAACACGTCCTTGAATCCTGCCCTTGCATACAATGTAAGGTTGTGGAGGCTAATGTTGACCAGTCCAACTTTCAGCATCGTTATATTAAAACTCATCTTCAGGCTGGCGCCTGTGGCTCATCGAGAACGGCGCCAGCCCCATATACCAAAGGTGGCAGGTTCAAAGCCGGCATCGGCAGAACTGCAAAACAGAAAAATAGCCTGGTATTGTGGCGGGCACCTGTGTTCCCAGCTGCTCGGGAGGCTGAGGCAAGAGAATCGCCTAAGCCCAAGAGTTGGAGGTTGCTGAGAGTTGTGTGAAGCCATGGCATTCTACCAAGGGCGATAAAGTGAGACTCCATCTCTACAAAAAAAAAAAAAAGAAAGAAACTCATCTTAAAAAACAAAAATCTTTCCTTATGTTCTAGAACAATCTCTGCTTCTCTTAATGAATAAATGGACTTTATTTTTCCTGTGCAAAGTTAAACATGGGGCCCATCTCTATGAACTTGGAGAGCTGTATCTCATTTTCCTCTTGTGTAAGTCAGTCTTTTATACATATATGTTTTTACATCTTATCTTAGCTACTGTAACAAGTGTAAGAAATTTCAACGTTAGTCCAGCATTGTGGCAAGTGCCTATAGTCCCAGCGGCTCAGGAGGCTGAGGCAGGAGGATCACTGGAGCACAAGAGTTTGAGGTTGCCATGAGCTATGCAAGAAGTTTCAACATTAACATTATTTTTGCCCCTTCAACCTCCTCTATAGTGTTTTCCCTCATGCTTGATGTATATCCCTTAAAAGTGGAAATAACTGGCCCTTTGCTGAGAATGACAAAGTGCCTGGTGGTACAAAACACCGGGAATTTATCTCATTTCCCTCCTTCTTCAGGACAAAGGCATGTGGAAGCCAGAGGGGACAGTTGGATAAATGTACACCCCTGGTGCCAGGTTGGCCCGAGACCACTTAATTCTCCAGGTGCCCACGTGGAACTCCTGCAGAACCAGCCTCCCTGTGCGACCCCCAGCTCCAGGAGCAGGCCCTGAGGGGTTCAGGATTTCACCATAAAGACAGACTTGGGCTGCCTTTGGCATGAGAGGTGTAAGCAGGGAAGGAACTCACGAATGTGTCCAAAAAAGAAAATTTCACTCTTGAGGCTCAACTCATCCCCAAAAGGAAGATATGAGAATGTTAAAACATCTGCCCAGTAAGAACCTCCTGAGACCTGTCCTTCCCTGTAGATTCTGTATTAAAGACAAAAAGGGATTATCCAGGAAATAGAGAAATAGAGGCGGAAAAAGGAAAGTCTCACCTCCACCCTCAGAGACTTTAACTGGTCTACGGCAAGATCCAGATGCAGAAAAGGAGACAATGTAAAATTTAAGTCAAGATGATTTTTCTTCATCTTTCTGGTCTTCAACTGGACACTGTCTATGACTGGACAGAGAGAGCTGATGGAGTGACCCAAACCAGCAGAAAGAGGGGAAGCACTGCGTGGAGGGTGCTCCAGAAAGAAGCAGTGTCAGTGTGGTGACCGTGTCTTGGAGTCCTAGAATGCATGATCCAGCCGTATGCTTCATGAATATTTACCATGTTCCCATTAAAGCCACAGGCATACCAAGCACCAGGGACACGGAGAGAAATAGTCATGGTGTCAGGGAGAAGTAGGGATGGATGGATCTGGGGACATGGCCACGTTTTACTCCCTGTAGGAATGGATCCCCAGTCCCACCAGGCAGCATCCTTATTACCTGATCCCCAGTCCCACCAGGCAGCGTCCTTATTAACCAATCCCTAGTCCCACCAGGCAACATCCTTATTAACTGATCCCAAGTCCCACCAGGCAGTGTCCTTATTAACTGATCCCCAGTCCCACCAGGCAGCGTCCTTATTAACTGATCCCTAGTCTCACCGGCAGCATCCTTATTAACTGATCCCCAGTCCCACCAGGTAGTGTCCTAATTAACTGATCCCCAGTCCCACCATGCAGCATCCTTATTAATCGATCCCCTGTCCCACCAGGCAGCGTCCTTATTAACTGATCCCCAGTCCCACCAGGCAGCATGCTTATTAACCGATCCCTAGTCCCACCAGGCAGCATCCTTATTAACTGATCCCCAGTCCCACCAGGCAGCGTCCTTATTAACTCATCCCCAGTCCCACCAGGCAGCATCCTTATTAACTGAATAATGCCATGTTCTTAATTCAAAGAAAGAAAAAAATAAACCCTGTAAGTACAGGAACATTAGTTTACATTTACTTTAAATCGACCACTTTAAAAGCGTGTATTACACAGCTATTCTATTAAGTACAATGAGCATTATGCCAGGCACTTTGAGATTAATGGATCATTTTTACAAATCCTTTGTTACAATTAAAAGTAACTGAGGGAGACAAAGTGAGTGCCCATAAAACAAGCGGATATAAAAGTCTGAGCGTGTTTACCTGCTACTTCAAAGCAATAACAACAAAAGCCTCGTAATTTTGTGAGGGTCATAGCTAAAAGGCTCATATGCAAGGTGGGGATTTGCAGGACGACCAGGATTGACCCGAAAATAAAGAAGAGAACCAATTTGTAGGAGAAAAGGAGAGACCTGGCTTAAACCTGTGAACAATGGCATCTACACACTGGGTAAGAATCGGCACATGTTTCTGTGAGCAGAGACGAGAAGACCTAAGAAATCCAGAAAGCCAGGAGGAATTTATACATATATTTGGACAAGAGGAGTGTATACAGGGTGTGGAGCACAGACCTAGCACATAAGTAGGTCAGTTCAATGAGATCAACCTCATAGAATCATCACCAATAGATAGGCGAGGGGAGGGAGGCGGTCTTGAGGCAAAGAGGCTCATCGCAAAGCCACTGGGATCATTCAGGGGAGAAGGGGAATGGGAGGTCTCGGTGAAATGAATGAAAAGGTACAATTGTAAGGTTTGTGCTACTACCCGTAAGGCAGAGCATTATCCCCAAACAGCATTCCCGCTAAGGAAGACACAGACATTCCAGAAAAAAGTGTTCTTTCAGATAGATAACTGAGTATAAGAAAGCAGAAGTAACTAATTGATAGGGGTGTAAATGTAAATAGACAGGGAACCAGACCATTGAGAGGACTCAGAACTGCTCTGAAGGGACCACTTATTCCCAGGACGGAGAGTAATTATGACCTTGATCTTATGCCCAGCATGGAGTCGGGATTGCCAAGTCCTCTACCAACCACCAACTAGAAACTGCATCCCCCTCGTTGGAAGTGAGACGAGGGAAAATACCCACCTGCGAAGACAAGGAAACCACAGGGAAAGGAAATGTGTCCTTTGAGTGTGAAATTCAGTCTGGGAAAAAGTCTTTCCTGAAAACTCACAATTACAGAACTGTCCTTGCAAGGGTTTCAGGGTTGTGGCTTCCATTGGCTGCACGATTTAAGAAGATAAAAGATAGTAAGTTCACTGAAATATCCCGACTTGGTGACACACAGGGTCCCTCGTAACATGGAAGGTGGGTAGTTCGTATCTCGGAGCAATGCAGCCTGACAACAGGTGGAAGGGTTCTCCACCTGGACAAACACGCAGACCCCAACTCAGAAACCACATGAGGTGAGCAGACCCCAAGAACCGGCTTAGTTGTAAAAGCAAATGGCAGGTCAGAGAGTCACGGCGTTCAGGTTTCTGAAAGCTCAAACATACAATGTAATGCAAATATGCAAAAAATGTTTACAGAAACATAGCAGAAAATAGACGGCTTCAACAGGGAACCACAGTAAAAGCCAGGATTGAAAAAAACAAAAGGCAAAGTAGGTTTGGCCAAAAATAAATAAAGATGTAACAGAATATGTGAAACCATGTATTAAATTTTACATTAAAAACTGTCAAAGATGGGCGGTGCCTGTGGCTCAAGGAGTAGGGCGCCAGCCCCGTATGCCGGAAGTCGTGGGTTCAAACCCAGCCCCGGCTAAAAACTGCAACAGCAACAACAACAAAAACTGCCAAAGACTAGATGGAGGTGAAGATAATTACTAGTATATTAAAAAATATACCTGATAAATAATACACAGAGGCGAAAAAAAAAGGAAAATAAAGGCAGGGGAGACAGCAAAGATAGAAAAACAAGGTCTCACATAACTGGAATCCTAAGAAAACAAAAGAAAGAAAGAAAAAAGAAAGAACAGCTGGCAACTCAAGAACAGAGGGACTGTACTAGGAAAAGCTGAGATTTATGGAATCGGTGACTCTCGGGATTCAGACAGCTCAATAATTCACAAACTAGATAAATCAGGAAGAAATGTACACTTCGCCGTAATACAGGGCTGAGCAAATTAGGAAAGTTCTAGAGATGGTATTGAAAACAGCCGGGGGAGGGGAAGGAGCCATTACTTACAGAAATCAATAATGAGGCTGACGCAGGCTTCTCAGCAGCAGTAACAGAGAGGCAGAAAAAGCGAGGCGCAGACTGTAGTCAGCATCCTACCAGAAAATTACTGTCAACTTAGAACCCTGCCTTTACCTGTCGCAAAAATACTATAATTGTCAGTGGAGAAAAACAAGTGGAATAAAGCCAGTTTTCGACAAACAGAAGCGCCTACTTCAGAAAGAAGGGGAATCACTCAAATTGGAACAACTGATAAAGTGAGACTCTCTCTCTACAAAAAAAAAAAAAAAATTAGACTCAGTTCAAACCATTAAAACAGAAAATTTGAGATTTAATTCTAAAATACCTTATTATGTATAACTTTCAGAGACCGTCTTGAGAACATAAGGAAAGAAAAAAAGTTTGAAAGTAAGAGAAAAGGGCAAAAGGAACTCCATAAAAATAGTCACCCAAACCCTATTATTGTACCTATATTAATATTATAAGGTCTCAAGATAGCATTCATTATTTTTGTTTTGGAGTCATCAGTTAACTTCTTTTTTCCCCCCAAAGTCTCAAAAAATAGATAACTAATATTTATAAATAAAAATAGAAGATAATTTCAAAAAAAACTTCCTGCCAAATCTTATAGAGAATAGAACAAGAAGAAATGGGACGGGGTGAGGGAAAGGAAAAGAAAAAAAGAAAAAGTAAATAGTGACTAATTCTCACATGAATTGGATTTAACTTTGACCAAAGTACATTCTTTGAATAATAATTTTTAATACAATTTGTTAATGTGTTGTTTAGGATAGCGCATCCTCATTTATAAGTGAAATATGTTTGCAATTTCCCTTTGTAATAATATATTTTTTTCCAATTTTAATATCAGGCATATCCAGATGAAGTAGAATGATTTTGAAGTATTTCTTCTTTTTCGATAACATTCATTATTAAATAGATGGCCAACCAGAATAAAATGATTAAAATTAAACTCACCAGGAAAGGCACATACTGAAAAACCAAAGTACCTTTACTATCATAACAAGGAGCAGAAAGGCTCCCAGGCAAACTTTGAAAGAATATAAGATTGTTTTACAAAGGAAAAAACTGAAAATAGATAAGGAAGAGAAATGAATTACCGGGTAATCTGACGTAAAGTAAATTTGTGATATCCAGTTTCACAAATTTGAGTGGTCACCTCAAACTGGTAGAACTCGAGAAAAAATCTAGCAGTGCATTTTCAAATAGGTTAAAATAATCACCTGGGGAGTTCAAATGTCAGAGTGTGAACGTGTCTTTTTATTTTTTTGTGAGAGAAGGTCTTTCTCTTTTGCCCTGGCTAGAGTGCAATGGCATCTTCAGAGTTTGCAAGAGCCTTGGCTCGGCACCTGTGGCTCAACGGGCTAAGGCACCAGCCACGTACACCTGAGCTGGTGGGTTCAAATCCAGCCCAGGCCCGCCAAACAACAATGACAGCTGCAACCAAAAAATGGCCGGGCGTTGTGGCGGGCGCCTGTAGTCCCAGCTACTTGGGAGGCGGAGGC
>CAUYON010016108.1:0-30610 GCA_963573935.1 Arctocebus calabarensis | reverse complement strand
ACACCTGAGCTGGCAGGTTCGAATCCAGCCCGGGTCCGCCAAACAATAATGACAGCTGCAACCTAAAAATGGCCGGGTGTTGTGGTGAGCACCTGTAGTCCCAGCTACATGGGAGGCAGAGGCAAGAGACTCACTTGAGCCTAGGAATTGGAGGTTGCTGTGAGCTGTGATGCCACAGCACTCTATCCAGGGTGACAGCTTGAGGCTCTGTCTCAAAAAAAAAAAAAAAAGCACATTGTCAGGCCTAACCCCCATCTTATCTAGGCAGGGTCTGGTCTAAAACAGCCTTGCTGGCAAACAGAAGGGCTGGGTCTCCAATGCAGGCCTTTCAATACCCAAGCCACCATTCTTTCGGTCCCCCACTCAGCCTCACGGTTTGCCTCGCACAGCGCTTCTGTGTGAGGGAATGACACGACTTCCTGCGATTCTCACTGCCTTCCACAGGCTGGACTTCACCCGCACTGCTTCCATCCACACAGTACATTTTGTATACTGCTTTGAAAGTGTGCTCGATTTGTATGTGAATATGAGTGTGCAAACTTGTGACCTGCCTCTGTTCTTCCTCCTCTGTTAGACAAAGTGCTGCCGAGGTAGAGTCTCCCCTGTGGCCGGTGCCTGCTGAACTTGGTACTCAGTATCCGAACACCTGACTTACTCTCCAGCCTGGCCGCACAGCCCACGCCTGGGCTGATGTTCCCAAACGCACTCGTGGGCCCCGTAACCTTGCGGTCACCTTGATGCGCCTACCAGCACCTGTGGCCCATTTCCTCCCGAAGGACTCTACCTGTTACCTAATGAGAGGGAGCTGTGCGTGGGTGCTGGCTGCTGGCAGTGACAACCTTTACCACCCCACTTCCTGTGTTGACTTGTATCAGGCTGTTGGGTGCCTGGTGCCTGAGTGTACTGTGAACATTCTTGCTACTTCCCCTTACTGTCTGAAACTCATTTTTCACATCTGTAATATGGTAATGAAATATCCAACACCTGAAGACTTTTCAGAAAATGAAAGGAAGTGATGGGTGTGGAGACCTCAGCCCAGGTCATGGCACATAGTAAGCCACAGCCCATGTAGGATACAGGCATAGTTTTCCCCTCAGACACAGGTAAGAGCCTGTGTTTTGCAAAATGGTCCCCTAAAGATGGCTGTACGGTCTTGTGGAGTCTTTAGAGCTGATTTCAGGTCCTGACTCTGTTCATTATCTTCCCATGAAAAAAGAAAATGGGGGCGCCGCCTGTGGCTCAGTGGGTAGGGTGCCAGCCCCATACTGAGGTGGCAGGTTCAAACCTGACCCCGGCCAAACTGCAACAAAAAAAACAGCCAGGCGTTGTGGCGGGCACCTGTAGTCCCAGCTACTCGGGAGGCTGAGGCAAGAGAATCGCCTAAGCCCAAGAGCTGGAGGTTGCTGTGAGCTGTGATGCCACGGCACTCTACCGAGGGCGATAAAGTGAGACTCTGTCTCTACAAAAAACAAAAAACAACCCATTGCAGTTTTGAATGCAGACTCTGATCACCGTGTTGGTTAGACTTCATCTAACCAACTTGGTCATTCTCTGGCATGTATTGGGGTGGGGGGCCTATGGGCCTATCCCTGCTCAAGTTCTCCAACCTCCATGCTGTTCTGGTTTGCCAAATGGCAGAGCCCAGGATCCAGAGAGGAGACTTGTGGTTGGACCTCGGCCATACCAGGCTGGCCACACTTTGGCTTCCTCTGCTCTAACTGTAACTGAGTGGGCTCTGAGGACTTTGATCCTGCCTTCCCATCTTAGAATCCCTGCTGCACCCTGCTACACCTGTTACTGCCCAGGCAGGAAGCAGTGGGGTGCCGTGGAGAGGGAGCTGGCTTTAACTGTCCTACAGGGGACTTGAGATCAAACCCTGGTTCTTCCACTTATTTGCTATATAACCTTGGGCAAATCGTTTTGCCTCTTGGAGCCTCAGTTTCTTTATCTGTCATATGGGGACAATAATAGGCACTACTTCATGAGAGTACTGAGTGGATTGATAGTAATAAGGTGCTATTGACAGCTGCCTGTATTTAATATGTGCTAGATGCTGTTTTCTCATTTAATCCTCCCAGCAGCAGCAGCAGCAGCAGGAGGTTACTGCTGTTACCCCCATTTTATGGAGGAGATAACTGAGGCTCAGGGAGGTTAAATGGTCTGTTCAAGGTCTTCCACTAGTCAATGATAGTGTCTGGATTTCAGCCTGGATCTGTCTGACTCCGAAGCCCAGAATGCTTAACCCAGAAGGGTTATTCAAGATATTTAACAATTGGCTTGGCCTGGGCCCTGAGCCATCAGAATAGATGCCTGCCATAAACAAACAAGCCGTAAGTTCTCCCAGGCCCATCTCATCCATTACACCCTCGACTGTGTTAAATGGGATTAAGCCAGGAAATGAGATTACTGATGTCAAGCAGCTTGGAGAACCGTGAAGCACTTCACAGTGCTGGTTTCTATTTCTTCTTACCCTGTGGGGTAGGAGATCTAGCCCTTGAATCAGGAGAGCTGGGCTGAAGTCCTGGCTCTGCCGTTCGCTCACTGAATGACCTCTGGGAAGGGCTGGAAGAAAGTTTCCAGGATCATGAATCCACCAGGTCAAAACCTGCTGGGGAGATGGTGCTCCGTTAGGGCTGTTCAGCCCGTGCATGCATTAATTAGGGATGGCTCATCAAGGCAGACCCAGGAGGCCTTCAGCTTGGCCATAATTTTTTATATCATTCAGTTAAGGAATGGCATGTTAGAGTTTCTAAAAATAACCTAAAATACATTGTACATATTTAACATGTACATGTAGAATGTGATCACGTTTAAAGTGCACAGTCTGGAGAGCATTGACAGATCTGCCAAAATACCCCTGCCAGCAATACACCGAATGTTTCCATCACCTCCGAAAGACTTCTTACTCCCCTTAGGAACCCACCTGTCTCGCCCCACTCTCATTCCCAGTAAACCCTGATCCGTTATCTGTCCCTACAGATCATCTTCCTTTGCCAGGAGTCCCTAGGAATGAAATCGTACAGTATGCAGACTTTCACGCGTCTCCCTTCCTTCATTCACTGTAATCTCTTTTGAGATTTATCTCTGTTGCTGCGCTGAGTTACTACTGTTGAATGGCTGTCCCACAATTTCTTTGTCCCTTCACTCGTGTGGATGGGCATTTGGGTCACTTCCAGTTTTTGACTATTATAAATAAAGCTGCTAGAGTGTCCATGCGTGTGTGTCTCTGTGTGGAGATATATTTTCAACTCTTGTGGGTAAATAACTGGAGCGGAAGGGGTGGGTCGTGACTGTTTTCCAAGGCGGGTGTCGGTTCCCACCAGCGGTGTAGAGAGGTCCTATTGCTCCCCGTCCTCACCAGGGCTGGGCATGGCCAGTCCTTTTCATGTTAACCATTCTCAGGGTCACGTAGTGCTGTTCAGAACGGCTCCTGCTGTAGGTTTGAGAAGAAATGGTTCCCGATGGTCTACCCCGTGCCAGGAAGAGCCGATCTGAACAGGCAGACAGCGACCACCGGAGCCTCTGGGGAGTGGGTGCTGATGCGTTGTGTGAAGTGTCAGAGGGCAGAACTAGGGCCCATCAGGAGGACTCAGAGGAACAGATTTTGTCTCAAATTTCAGAAGGGACTTTCTGTCAGTCAGCACCATCCAATTATGGAATGCATTTCCGTAGGGAGGAGTGAACTCACCGCCGCTGGGGGTGGTCAAGCCTCCGGAGCTGGCTGAGATGTGGGGTTTGAACTAGACTTCTGGCAAGATTCCTTCCGCGGTGTCTTTTTTTTGGTTTTTGTGGTTGTAAGAATCATTAGGTGATGAAAGTCTGGCTAACAGCACTAGCTTCGATACCTGCGTCTTTCTGGGTCCACCTGCCACCTTGTCCTGTAGAAACTCCAGGTCCTGGGTGACTTCCTCTCCTTCTCCAGCCTCTGATGCTGCCGCCTTCCATGTCTCCATCGGGGCCCTGCCCCAGGGGTCCTGCCTCCCCCACCCCAAGTTCTCCGACGCTGCCAGGGCTCACTGTTTGCTGAGGAGGGTACATCTTGATGGCGAGGTCGCAGTGGCCTCGCTGTAAGACAGCTCTCTCTGCTCACGATCTGTCTCCTCTCCTGGGGCTGCTTCTGCTGCTGAAGTGACAGTCTTGGAACAGGTATCCAGAGCCAAGACCCCTCCCTCCGGGGCCCCTGCTGCCGAGTCTCCCTCCCACCCCTCTCTCTGCAGTCTCTTGGGAAGACTTTATTCCTGGCTCAGTCCTCCCTGGTTTCCATTAGGGGGCTGCCTGTCGTTCACCAGACACTGCTCGCATCAATCTGGACCCTAGCCCTGGGTGGGGGATGCAAATACCCTTTGCCCTGCCACCGTCTTGTGGCCTGGAGGTTACGCATGGATGCTTGGGTGCTGAGTGTCACTCAACCCACATGCTTTACATATGTCCGAATCTCAGATCTGAGCCAGTCGGGTCCTCCAGTACCTGGCAGAAGTAATCAAAGGCCACTGCTTTCAAAACAAGGCTTTCCTTGGGATTACGTTGACTCCACTTGATCCTTTCATTAAAAAAAAAAAAAAATAGGTATAGCACATACACTTTTGAAACCTTTTTTTTTTTTTACATTTTATGTTTTTTAGAAACAGTTTCTCACTCTGTTGCCCAGGTTAGAGTGCAGGCATCATCATAGCTCATCACAGCCTCAAACTCTTAGGCTCAAGCAATCTTCCTGCCTCCACCTCCTGAGTAGCTGGGACTACAAGCATGTGACAGAATGCCCAGCTTATTTTAACAAAAGTTATTTTTATAGAGACAGAGTCTTGCTATGTTGCCCAGGCTGGTCTTGAACTTCTGGCCTCAAGCGATCTTCTTCCCTCAGCCTCCAAAGTGCTGGGAAAACAGGCATGAGCCACTAAGCCTACCTTGAAACCTTTTTATAGAACAAGAGTTTTCCACGTGTGTTAGACTTGGAAGTGGCTCCTGATGGTCCCTCTCCTGGTTTTCATCCCCACCCCCCCGGGAATCTCTTCCAATACTGTACCAGGGTTGGGCTGTGTGACCCATAAAATACAGAAGAGCTGAGATTAGTATATGAAGGCTTCAGTCTTGATTGCTTTTCTTCTCAGATCATTTTCCAGCTGTCCACCATGAATAGCCTTATGGAGAGACCCATGTGGTGAGGAACTGAGGCCTCCAGCCAATGGCCAACAAGAAATGGAACCCTGCTGCCAACAGCTCTGTGGGAGAGTTTTGAAGTAGTTCCTCTAGCCCAGTCAAGCCTGAAGAAGTCGAAAGCCCTGGTTGACATTTGACTGCAACCTTGTGAGAAATTTTGTAGCAGAATCACTGAGATAAATCTCTCCTCAACAGAAACCATGTTAGATAATAAATGCTGCTTTAAACCACCAAGTGTTTAGATAATTTGTTACACGGCAACAGGTGACTAATACACCCTGTGATTATGTACTAGTATCTTTGACATCAGTCATTTCCTCCTGCCTTACCTCATCCAAAACAACCAACAGGGAAGCCTGATGTCCTTTGGGTAGCCCCCTGGTCCAGCACAGCTGATGGACCAGCACAGTCACCTGGCCAAAGCTGAGCCAATTCGATTATCCCTTCCAGGAATTCTCTTTTACGTTCTCTTTTCTCCCTTTGTTCTTTCTCCTCAATCTTTCCCCCTTCCCTCTTTTCTTTCTCCTTTTCTCTCCTCCTCTTTTTTAGCTTTTCCCCCTTCCTTCTTCTCTCATTTTCTTACAACAGGAAGAGAAGATTGAATTCAATATCTGTGGGATTGAGCTAGAGTAGTGGGTAAGCTCTGGGCTGGAGTTGCCAAACTGCTCTGCAGAGACAAAACATTGCAGCCAGAGAGAAGCAGGGATGGAAGATCTGGTGGGGTCAGGGGACACACATATGATACCCAGACTTAGGCAATTGAGAGTTGGATTGTCTGAGGGGTAGCGTGTGTCTCAAGTTGAGCCTGGATCCAATTGTACCTGAAGTTCACTCTTTCACATCCTAGTTAATTGAGCCAAATCCCTGCTTCTTTACTAAAGACATCAGTCTGAATTATCACTTGTAAATGAAAGAGCTGTGACCGATACATAGTATGACCTTGATTATTAAGTCTTTTCTTTTTGGTGGGCCTCAGTTGTCCCACCTGGAACCTGAGGACTGGCAGATTTTGTGTGTCTCAGTTGTGGTTCTGGCTGTTGGACTCTAGGAAATTCCTCTGAGGCTTAAAATCAGCCTGCTTTTGTTTGAGCTTCCTTAAGTTTCTGCTTTTTCTAATCAAATGATTTTTTTAAATCTTTTTTTTTTTTATTGTTGGGGTTTCATTGAGGGTACAAGGGACCAGGTTACACTTATTGCATTTGTTAGGTAAAGTCCTTTTTTTTTTTTTTTTTTTTTTTGAGGCAGAGTCTCACTATGTCACCCTCAATAGAGTGCCATGGCGTCATAGCTCACAGAAACCTCAAACTCTTGGGCTTAAGTGATTCTCTTGCCTCAGCCTCCCAAGTAGCTGGGACTAGAGGTGCCCGCCACAATGCCTGGCTATTTTTTTGTTGTTGCAGTTGTCATTGCTGTTTAGCAGGCCTGGGCTGGGTTGGAAATCACCAGTCTGGGTGTACATGACCAGTGCCCCGCACTGAGCTATGGGTGCTGAGCCCAATCAAACGATCTTAAGATAATTTTTGTAGACAATCTTTTGAACGGACACAGGACATCTCACAGAGTGGGCTGCCTTAGTTTGCACAACCATTCCTCTCTGGCTGGACATTGGGTGATTTTCATCTTCTCTGAACTATAAACAATGCCATAATGAACATCTTCGGCATTCAAAGCTTTTTTTTTTTTCACATTTCTGGTTATATCTTTAAGGTGTCTTGCCAGAGGTGGGATGAGTGGACCAACGTGTATGTACCTGTTTAGGCACTAAAAATACCCTGCTAAGTGACTGTCCAGAGAAAGGGCCCCAAGCATTTCCACCTGTGGTAGATGAAGCAATAGGTTTCCGATACTTTGGGTGCCTTCTCTTGCCACTTGTCATGATACTGTGAGCCCAGCCCTGGTGACCTGCTGGGGGAATGCCCAGATGTCACCCTGTTTAGGCAGCAGCTGCTTTGTGCCAGGCCTCTAGGGTCTCAACAAGCCAGGAAAAATCTATGTCATTTTCTTTAAAATGAAGTGTATTCTAAATACCACTTAAAAATACGTTAATAGGCTCGGCACCTGTGGCTCAACGGGCTAAGGTGCCAGCCACGTACACCTGAGCTGGTGGGTTCGAATCCATCCCGGGCCCGCCAAACAACAATGATGGCTGCAACCAAAAAACGGCCAGGCGTTGTGGCGGGCGCCTGTAGTCCCAGCTACTTGGGAGGCGGAGGCAAGAGACTCGCTTGGGCCTAGGAATTGAAGGTTGCTGTGAGCTGTGATACCACAGCACTCTATCCAGGGTGACAGCTTGAGGTTCTGTCTCAAAAAAAAAAGAAAAATACATTAATAATAGCGTTGGTGTGCCATTCATCTTGAAGAAGTGACAGGTGTTTCCCGCAGCAAAATGCTGAAGTAGGAAAGTGAGTTAGGGGGTTGGGAGATGGATTGGTTCCTGTCAAGGGGCTCATTACCTCTCGCCTGCACAAGCTCCCACTGGTTCCCTGCCTCCAGCTTCCCTGCCCTGGCCCAGTCTGTCCGCCACGCTAACATAGAGTTAATCCTCCTGAAGCCATTTAGGAAAGAGGCTGGCCCTGTGGCTCACACTTGTAACCCCAGCAGTCCGGGAGGCCTAGGCAGGTGGGATTTCAAGACCAGCCTGAGCAAGAGCGATACCCTGACTCTAAAAATAGCTGGGTGGCTTGACACCTGTGGCTCAACAGGCTAAGGCGCCAGCCACGTACGCCTGAGCTGGCAGGTTCGAATCCAGCCCCGGGCCCGCCAAACAACGATGACAGCTGCAACCAAAATATGGCTGGGCATTGTGGTGGGCACCTGTAGTCCCAGCTACTTGGGAGGCAGAGGCAAGAGACTCGCTTGAATCCAGGAATTGGAGGTTGCTGTGAGCTGCGATGCCACAGCACTCTATCCAGGGTGACAGCTTGAGGCTTTGTCTCAAAAAAAAAAAAAATTAAAATAAAAATAGCTGGGTGTTGTGGTGGGCACCGGAGTCCCAGCTACTTGATAGACTGAGGCAAAGAGGATCGCTTGAGCCCAAGGGTTTGAGGTTGCTGTGAGCTATGACTCCACGGTATTTCACGAAGGGCAACAAAGTGAGGCTTGTGGCTCAAGGAGTAGGGCGCCGGCCCCATATACTGGAGATGGTGGGTTCAAACCTGGCTCCAGCCAAAAAACTGCAACAATTAAAAAAAACCACCTTTATAAATTTATTTTAAACAAATTATAAAATAAAAAAGAAAAAGAAAAGAAAGAAAGAAAGAACAAACTGGATGGTGGGCCAGGAGTCAGGTGGTGAGGTTCTTCTCTGGTTCTCCCCCAGATTTCCTGCTTCCCTTTTCCTCTTTACTTGGGCCTGCACTTGGAATTTCCTTTGGGGTCCCTCACTATCCCTTGTGCAGTCCTTGGGTATCATGTGGGGCTAGCACTCCCTGAACCTCATCCCATTCCAGGAGAGACAAATTATCTAGACTTGACTGCTGAGAGTTCTATAGATCTATGTCCAAAGATTGTCAGAGGGGTGGCATTTGTCCCAAGTTGAGCCTGGATCCAACTGTACCTGAAGTTTACCCTTCAATGTCTTACTTATGTGAGCCAAATCCCTTTCCCTTAAAAAAAAAAAAGTCATTCTGAGTTGGGGAAAACAAAAGAGTTGTGGCTGATATGCAGAATGACCTTGAGTAAGTCCTTTCTTTTTGCTGGGCCTCAGTTGCTCCATCTAGAAAGTGAAAGGATTGAGTTTTCAGTTTTTCCAGCTCAGGAGGTTAGTACTTCTCCTCTGGGCTGTGCAACTCATGCATTGGGAGGGTCACAGATGAACAGGCTGGCTCTTGTGGAGACTCAGTGGCTCCATGGCCCTGCCAGGGGAAACTTCAAAGGGCATGTTCTCCCTAGACCTCCAACAGGCTGCCCTGGAGTGAAGTCAGTAGCAGAGCAGACACCTTGAGGGCTGAGAAGGACCTGGGACATATTGGGATTTCATCCTGTGAAAGTGATATGTGCTGCTCTTGGTCTGTATCTCTCAATGGCTCCCAAGTACCTTTGGGATTAATTCCCATCCCTTTAGATGGGCAGAGGGCCAGGCTCCTCACAGGCTTGAAAATTTTGAATGAATGAATGAGCAAACAAAGTCCCTTCATAACCAGGCTCCTTGCCTGACTCCTAGCCCCACACTTAGATTCTCTGGACACCACAACTCCTTGCCTCCTCTGACAAGTACACATGTCCTTTTGTGCCTTGGCCTTATATGTGCTGTTCCTTCTGCTTGGAATATCTCTTCCTGCCACTTGCCTGGCAGACTCACCCTCATCCTTCAGTGCTCAGCTCAGGCTCATTCATTCACTGATTCAGCTCATATTTCTGGAGCCCTACTATGTGCCAGGCACAGGTATAGGTGCTGGCATGGAACAAATCAGGTGCAGACTCTGTTCTCAGGGAACTTCGTCTTTGGCGGGGACGTGGCCAGTGCGGAGGATGTCGTTTGAGGAAGTTAAGCGAGGGGGTGGAGGGTGTGTGGGTGACCAGTGAGCATTTCTCTGATCCAGTGACATTTTAGCTGAGACCCAAAGAAGGTAAGGGAGTGAGCTGTGCAGATCTGCAGAAGGGTGACTGGGCAGAGGGAACAGCAGATGCAAAGGCCCTGGGCTGGGGGGCAGTTGGAACATTGGAGAAACAGCCAGGAGACCCTCTGTGGCTGGAGGAAGGAGTGGGGAGTGAGGGCCAATAGGGAGGTCTGAGGGGCCACAGCAGAGGCTGGGGAAGGGCAGCTGTGCAGGCCTTGTAGGCTACTTGCTGGCCTGTTACCCTGGGCAAGGGTGACCTTGGAAGTGTTTTGAAGGGACAGGGATAGATGTTGGGGGATTCTGCAAAAAATCCAGCCTGGTAGTGATGGGGCTGGCGGAGGTGGTCAGATTCTGGATCTGCTGACGTGGGGTGTCAGAGAGACAGGGTGGAGGCTGAGTGTGGGTCACTGCCTGCAGAGCCAGGGAGCAGGTTTGGACACGTGGCCTTGGTGGAGGCTGCCTGGAGGCTGATGGAAGCTACCAGCAGACTTTGAGCTCTTAGCAAATGCCCTCTGGCTCCTGAAAGGGGGACTTTGGGAGCCTTTGATTCTGAGCACCCTGCCGGATCTCTTCCGGTTGCCCCCAGCCCTGTGTCTCTGATCTCAGCCAGGCTGTGTGGGTCGCCGCCACCCCCCCCCCCCCCCCGCAGTCATCCAGGCTTTGGAAACTGGGGAGACAGCGAGTCTGGCTAGTGTGAGGGCCCTTTGTCTCACATCCACCGTGCAGGACGGGTCAGGTCCTAGTGTGGCCGGAAGTGGCCTCCCATACCCTCTAGTCAAAGGGCTTCTCTGAGAAGCCAGGATGTCACCTGCTGGGATTTGTCTGTCCAGGAATTTGTGGGACTGTCTGAGGGCTGAAGAGCAAGAGCCCCGGGGCCTAGAATCTGTGCCACTCTCATGTGGCCGATGGGGTGCTGCTGGCTGGGAGCTCTTCCTTACTTGGCCTCATGGCTCAGCTCTCCCTGGGCCCCCAGCCCCTGCCTCTCTGTCCTCCGGGGGCCTGTGATGACAGCAGCTCTCATCCGATGCTAGACACAGCACGTCCAAGACCCTGTGAAGGGGAGGTGGCTGTCAGCTCCATTCTAGGGAGGCACTGCAGGGTTAAGTAACAGGCCCAAGTTCGCGTGAAAGGGGTGGGATGGGGTGGCCCAGGGAGTCCCTTCCAGAGCCCACTCTCCTAAGCTCCCCACTGCGTGGCAGTGTCTGACTTGGGGGGGTCATGCTAGAGCGTGTTCTTTGACTGCCATATTGTGTGGAAGGCCCGAGACGGGAGAGAGTGGGAGCCAGAGCCCACAGCCGGCGTGGAGTGGGGAGGCCTGGGTTTGAGTCCCGGCTCTGTGATGCTAGTGTGTGACTCTGGGCAGTCGCTTGACCCCTTCTGAGGATCATTTTTTCTTCTTGGGGACAGTAACCCACTCCGCAAGGAGGCTGTGCTGCCTGGACTAGGGGAGGAATGCTGAGCGCAGTGCAGTGTCCTTCCCTTCCCCTTCCCTGCTCCCAGGGGAGAGCTGACCACAGCTCAGAGGGTGACATGAGCCAAGGCACTTACAGCAGCATTTCACAAAACCATGGCTTCTCATCAGGGTACCCACCTCAATCACCCAGGGAGCTCCTTCCAGCCTACATATCCAAAGGAGTGAATTCCTAATAGTGGAATGCCCAGCCCTGTGGTGGGGAGAGACCTGGAAGGCTGGAGTGTGTGGGCTTCTGTCCCACATCCCCCATGTGGTCAGCCAGCCCTGACTGAGAAGCAGTCCCCCTGCTGGGCACGGCCAGGTGACTTCATGAAAGGGGAGGGGAGCCAGTGGGCTGGGGGCCCAGGGCTTACTGTTCAGTTTCCCCATCAGACCTCCTTTCCCTGGGGGATGACCCTGGTAGGTCCTGTCACTGCCTTTCCCCCCCAAGCCCCCAGTAACAGCTGACCTTCATGTGTGTGCTTTGTCCTGGACAGAGGGCACCTGGGGTCCTTCTCCACCCTCCAACAGCCTTCAGTGGGTGCACTTGTGCTGTTCAAGATGAGGACATTGAGGCTCTTCAACAACGAAACTCTTTGCTTAGGGTCCAGCAACTCCTAATGCGTAGGCTAAGATCTTATGACTGCCTCAGTGCGGCTCTGTATCAAGAGGGGAACGAGAGTCCAGGTAGGCAGCAACCAATGGGAAAGTCAGGTCCCAGCTAAGAGAACGACGGATCTCTCCTTGCATGATGGGAAATCCAGGCTGGTGCAGAAGGCTGGTAGCCCTCCAGAGAACAGACTCCCCCACTCTGCTGTCTCTAACTTGTGGCTTTTGCCCTCATATTTCCAAAGTGCCTGCTGTACTTCCAGCCCTCACATTTGCATTCCAGGCAGAGGACAGGTTGAAAGTCTTCTTCTTGGGTGGCTTTGTTTCTTTATTTGGGAAGTGAAGTCTTTTCTAGCAGACTCCCACCTACATCTCCTTGACTGGAATGTGACTCTGGCTTCCATTAGGAAAATGTGACATTTGCCTCCAGCTCTTAGGGTTGAGGAAAGCATATGGAGGGCTGGCTGAGAAAAGTGATGGCGGGGTGGGGGGTGCTGTCTCTCTGCCTGTTCAATTGCCTGTTTATGTGCCTCTTCCATGCAAAGTCTGAGTAGTGACAGGAAGCCAAGAGAGCTCAAGCAGCAGGACAAATTGTTCTCTGGGCCTCATTTCCCCCATCTATAAAGTAGGGACCTGCCTGTCAGGGAGGCCAGGAGTACTCAATGAGGCAGGGTCACTGTGCCCGGCCATAGCAGCTGAGGAGTGGATGGCCACGGGGCATATGGTCTTTCTGGAGCGCTGCTGCCAAATTACTCACTGTTCTTGTTTAGACTTCAGGTTCCCCAGCTGCAAAATGGGGATGAACTCATCTGTGCCACAGAGATGTTCTGAGGATTAAAGACAATTAAGCACCAAAGTAGCTCAGTGACCATCTCTGCTTCTGATGCTTTCCTTGAGAGGGACAGTGGACAGTAGAAGGGTGAGGCCCTCTTGAAGGCCCTCCGAGGGCAGAGAGGCCCTGCGGGGTTGGGAGGGCTCCCAGACACCTCCTGCTCAGATTCCAGCTGAGAGAAGGCCCCAGGGACTCATCAGAGAGTCTGCCCTCCCTGGGCCCATAATACGCTGACCCCAGCACCCTCCCTGCCACCCTCCCCACCACGGATCAATGGCTCCCTGCTGGGCTTTGAGCCATTGACCACAGTGGTCTGGCCTGCCTGGCCTGTTATAGCTACTGTCCCCAAACTTGCCTCCTGGAGAGGCAGAGGGGGCTCCCTGGAACACACTTGGCACCTTGACCTGCTCAGGAGGGATGAAGGCAACTTCTGCCTCTTCATGGCGCTGTACCTCACTTTCCCCATGACTTGACATCCCTGGAGAACGGGGATGGGGGTGGGTGCTGGAGCTCATCTCACAATTGTTTTGCCTTGATGCTGGTCTGGTCTGGATAGAGCTCTCTGGGGACAGGGAGAGAAGAAGCAGGTGTGGGTGTGGGAATGCTTAGGGATGTGGGTCTCCCGGCTCTGCCCTGATGGGCCATGTGACCCTGGACCAGTGCCTTCTACTCCTGGGCCTCATCTCTGTATGAAGATGTCCTTTCTAAGCCCCTTCGAACTCTACCTCTCTAGGGTTGTGAAACCATGACTTAGGGTGTGGTTAGCACAAGGCAGCTTTCAACACAACAACCTTGGAGGGCCCAGCCCAGAAAGGTGCCCCAGGACAGTCACCCTCTTCTCGTCCCTTCCTCTGTCCAGAGCAGAAGGCAGGCTGCGTTGGTGGGTGCAGCGCGCCCTCTGGTGGCTACTCTGGAACACTGCTCTGTCCCGGGCCCAGTTGCCAAATTCTCTCTGAATAGGCTGGGGGCTGCTGGGGGCGGGGCTGGCAGGGGCCGGGATACTGGGGAGTTTTCTGCAGTTTTCTTTCCTCTTGTGGGATGGGTGGAGGCAGACTCGTATAGTTCCTGGGAAACTCTCTGGTCCAAAATGTAAACTCGCCATCAACATCTGTAGCTCAGAGAAACTAAGGCCCTGGCTGGCATTTTCCCCACTTGCTTTGCGGGTCCCCTGTCTGGGGAGTTGAGAGGCATCCTCCCGGTACTGTCAGCCCCTGCTTCTTACTGGGACATCCCAGGGACTCAGGCTTCCCAAGCTGGACTCTCCCTGTCCCCTCTGTCCAGAATGCCTCGCCTTCTTCGGAAGAATGTACACTCTGTAAGTGTCAATTCGAATGCTGTTTTATTTACCTATTCTCTTTTTATAAAAAAAAAAAAATCACAGGGGGCTCAGCACACATAGTTCAGTGGTTAGGGTGCTGGGCACACACACCAGGGCTGGTGAACTTGGCCGAGGCCTGCTAAATAACAGTGACAACAACAAGAACAACAAGAAAATAGCCAGGTGTTGTGGTAGGCTCCTATAGTCCCAGCTATGTGGGAGGCTGAGGCAAGAGAATCACTTGAGCCCAAGAGTTTGAAGTTGCTGTGAGCTGTGATGCCACAGCACTCTACCGAGGGTGACATAGTGAGACTCTGTCTCAAAAAAAAAATCATAGGGAAAAGAAAATATAATTATTATTTATTAAAAGGAAGTGGGTCATCATAAAAGTCTTCACGTTGAGTAGAGGAGGAGGAGGGACTAGGGTGTTTAAATACAGCAAGGGCATTTTGGTCTAGGTCCAGCTGCTGGAGGAATTTTTTATGGGTCTAGGTCTAGTTCATGGAGGAGTTTTTAACATGACAGGTGTCTCATCTGAGAATGGGAGAAGCTGCTTCAAATCCATCTCTCTAACTAATGGAGGTCTTGGGTTTTATTTTTTTAATTTAAATTGTGGTGACATATTTGTCTGTTTTCTGTTGCATATAATGTGATACCTGACACTGGGTAATTTTTTTTTCAGATAAAATTGACTTAAAAAAATTTAGATTAATATGGGAATGCAAATGATTAGGTTACATTGTTTGGGTTTCTAAGATAAAGTTCAAATTGTAGTTGAGCCTTTCATCGGGGGGGGCTGTATATGTCACAATGTGCCCATCAGATGAGAGCTCGCCAATCCCTCCCCTTTCCCTCCTCTCCGCTCTGCCCCACTTGAATATACTTGTGTTTTCTCTCGGGTGGGCATGTCATTATTTTTCTATTGGTTTCGTATTAGTACTGAATACATTGGATACTTGGATTTCCATTCTTGTGATTCTTTATGAAAAAGAATGTGTGAAACTAGGCAATTTATAAAGAAGATGAATTTATTTCATACAGTTCTGGAGGCTGAGAAGTCCAAGGTCAAGGGCCACATCTGGTGAGAGCCTTTTTTTGCTGAGGACTCTCTGCAGAGTCCTGAGACATTATCGAATGACGATGGGGCTGGGTGCTAGCTCAGGCCCCTCTTCCTCTTCTTATAAAGATGATCACTCCCATGATCACCCAGTTAATCCATTAACTCATTATCACATCGATCCTTGAATGAACTAACACATTCACAGGGCAGGGCCCTCATGACCCCATCACCTCTTACGGGCCCCTCCTAATACTGCCACATTGGTTATTAAGTTTCACCAGGAGTTTTAGAGGGGACACATATTCAAACTATAGCATGTATACATATATAAATTTTTACCATTTTAACTATCTTTAGTGTACAGTTCAGTGGCATTAAACACATTCACATTGTTGTTCAATCATTGTCATCATCTATCTCCAGAACTTTCTCATCTTCCCAAACTCAAACTCTGTACCCATGAAACAACATCTCCTATCTCTTTCCTCTCCCCAGCCCCTGGCAACACCCCTTCTACCTTCTGTGTCTAAGGACTTGACTGCTCTAGGTACGCCATATACGTAGAATCATTCAACATTTGTCCTTTCGCATCTGGCCGATTTCACTTAGCTCATGGTCGTCGGGTTCGTCCATGTCATAGCGTGTATCAGGATGTCCCCGTTTTTAAGGCTGAATAGCTGGGTGTATGGATGTGTCACATTTTGCTTATGCAGTCATCTGTCCATGGACACTTGGGTTGCTTCCTTCTTTCAGTTATTGTGAATATTGCTGCCGTGTACATGAGGCTTCACCAAATCTCTATTCAAGTTCCCGATTTCACTTCTTTTGGGTGGGTCCCCTGTTGCTGGAATTTGGGGTGCAGAGTGAAGTCACAGAGGCTAAGACCTGCTGAAAGAATTATATGGAATAATGGAGGCTACAAGCTCTCTTAAGCATGTAGTGAAAAAACTTTATTTTAACACAGCTTATATAGCCAATACTACACGTATACACTATTAATCAATAATCTTATGATGTATACACCATCCACATAAATCTGGTGACTAAACTTTTGTGATCATCACCTGACCACCTGGTGACCAGGCCATCATTGACCTGATGCCCACGTGTGTATTGATCAACTAACACATACTCCATTAAACTATTATCATCATTACATCTAAAATTAAATCTAAGCCACAAAGCAAACTCTGGGAGAATAAGCTGCTCGAATGCTAGACCCTTAACAGACCATCCAGAGATGGTTATTCATTCTCTATGAGTGGCGGAGATTCCTAAAATATACAGAAGACTTGCCTGCAAGCCCTGCCTCCAGGACCAAGCCTTTGTTCACCAAAATATTACCTTCTGCGTGAGCAGGCCTAAGGTCAAAATGGAGTTCTATCCTGGTCTCTCCTTCCCAACTCACTAAAAATCTTCAAACCCGTTCTCACAGAATGAATCTCTTTAAAGGCACATATAGGCTTTTTGCCTATAGTACCCAGAAGTGGAATTGCTAGGTATATGGTGATTCTCTGTTTAAGTTTTGAGGAACTGCCAAACTGTATTCCACAGTGGTTGTACCATTTTATATTCCCCCCTCCTTTTTCTTTTTTGAAACAGAGTCTCCCTCTGTCACCCTGGGTAGAGTGCCGTGCTGTCACAGCTCATAGCAACCTCAAATTCCTGGGCTCAAGTGATCCTCTCGCCTCAGCCTCCCAAGTAGCTGGACTAAAGTCACCTGCCACAATGCCTGGCTAATTTTTCTATTTTTAGTAGAGACAGGGTCTCACTTTTGCTCAGGCTGGTCTTGAACTCCTGAGTGCAGGAGACCCACCTGCCTTGGCCTCCCAGAGTGCTAGGATTAAAAGCAAGAGCCACCATGCTCGGCCTCCATTTTACATTCCTGACAGCAATAGACAAGGATTTCAATTTTTCCACATTTTCACCACCATGTGTTATTTTGTTTTTTAAAGTTAAATAATAGCCAGCCTAAGGGGTGTGAAGTGGTGTCTTATTGTGTTTTGATTTGTATTTCCCCAATTATTAGTGATAGTGAGCATCTTTTCATGGGCTGTTTCGTCTTTTTAAAGAAACTGTCATTTATTTCTCTCCTTCCTCCCAGAAACCTCAGCATTATCTAGGAACTTGTTAGAAAGGAAAATTCTCACACTCACTAAGGATTGACTGAATTAGAAACTCTGGGCCTGGGGCCCAGCAATCTGGGTTGTAACCAACCCCTTGGGTGGTTCTGATGCAACTTGAATATGAGAACCACTGGTCTGGGCATTGTGCCAGGAACTTTGCAGGATTATTTCACCTATTATATTATCATTATCCCCATTTAGCAATGAGGAAACTGAGGTTCAGAGAGGTAGTGTCACTTGCCCTAAGTTGTATGGCATCTGAGCTCTAAGCTGCCTTCCCTGCCATTTATCAGGCGTCTGGGGCAGGGTTCCCACATGGCCAGCAGGGGGAGCCCGTGACCAAGGACCCAGATTTTAAACTGGGGTTGGCAGGTGTCAGGGGCATAGAGGAGCCCCTGGAAGCTCTGCAGGCCTCTGTGAACCCTCTATGGGTTCACATAGCTTGTCCTACCCCCGTTCCTCCCATTTGGGATCTCAGCCCTTGACTGCAAAGAATTCTGGGGCAGGGACTCAGGACCACTTGATAGAAGTCTGAGAAGCCTTGTCAGCGAGGTGTGTGACCTTGGGCATGTTGCCAAATCACTGTGAGCCTTAGGCTCCCCATCTCTAAAATGGGGGTTACCACTGCTGCCTTGAGGATCCACTGAGGGATCAGGCTCTAAAACAGTGGTTTTCAACCTTCCTAATGCCATGACCCTTTAATACAGTTCCTCATGTTGTGTGACCCCCAACCATAACAAAAATAATTTTATAGGAGACACACAACATGAGGAACTGTATTGAAGGGTCACGGCACTAGGAAGATTGAGAACCACTGCTAGAAAGACCCTTCAACCCCTTCTGGAGGGTTGAGATGAATGATACTCTATTTTGGGGAATGGAAAAGTGACCATTTACTGAATACTAATTATAGCTGGATGCTTCCAGTGGGACATTTTGTTTTATGCCAACATAGTGAAATAAGAAATATTATCCCCATTTTACAGACAAGGAAAATGGGTTCAGAGAAGAGAAGTGAGTTGCTCCAAGCTCACATAGCCAGGAGGTGGCAGAGCTGGAGTTCAGACCTGGATTCTCTCTCTTTTTCCAGGTGGCCATTCAAACAAAGAGATAATGTGCAGTCCAAGGAGGGGCAGGGACACAAGGAGGCAGACTTGACTGCCTCTCTCCCTCCCTCCTCAGATTCTGAGGCCAGAGTATCTGCTAGCTGTGCCTACACAGTCAGATCACTCCACCTCCCTGAGCCTCAGTCTTCTCAGATGTACAATATAGATAATAAGCCTTGGAGTATTCAGGATTTTAACAATGAAAGGGCATCCTGGCTCACAGTATGGAAGTCTCAGGATACAGCGGGTCTCAGGGATGGAAATAATGGGGATAGCCTTCTCTACCAATTATTTACTCTAGCAGTCTCTGTTTCTCTTCTTTCTCAGTCTGCCTCTTGATTTCTTTTGGCTCTGCTTGTCCCTGGGTGGTGGCCTCACCTTCTACAACAGGTGAGGACAGTAGGGCAGGACCACAGACAGCACTGGGCTGACAACTTTCCAGCGTAGCCATCCCAGGGAAAGGAAGAACTCAAATGACATCCAAATGTAAAATCCCAGGGAGCGAGTCTGATTGGCTAGGCTTGTCTATTCCTGGGCCAATCCCTGTGGTCAATTAGAGATGAGACATTCCAATTGGCTGGCTCTAGGACACATGTCCTGGATGGCAGTGGTTGGGAGTGGGGTACTATGATTAGCAGCCTTAGAGAACTACTAGGAGTGGGTCTGGGCAACACAGTAATAGCCAACACATCACTCACCTGGGCCAGAGCTGCACTAAGCATCTTAAAGGCACCAATTCATTTAATCCTCACAACCAGGATCCCATGTTACAGGTGAGGCAGCTGAGAGGAACACAGCTGGTGGGGCTGGGATTCGAAGCTGGTTTGGTTTGACAGCGAATGCTCTTGGTTCACCTGAAGGAAGGCTGTAGAGCTGTCAGAAGCAGGAGGGAAGGCTTTTTGGCAGATAAAACCCCCCTCTTCTCTACCACCAAAGTCACCCAACCTGGGCCTTGTCATGAGCAGCCCTTATGGAATAAGTGGATTTTCCTTGGAAAATCAGGGCAGACCAGCTTTATCCCCAAAGAACTGGGTCAGTGCTGCCCTGCTGATGGGTCTCTGTGGACATAGCCCCAGCCTGGGAAGCTCCGGATGACCACTGCTCCCCACCTGGGGAGACTGGACGTGGCCATTCAGCCCATCATTCCCTACCACCTGGACAGGGGCCTCTCAGTGTGGAGGGAGCGCCGGTGATGGGTGCGGGGTGGGAGCCTGGCCCTGCGCTCCTCCTGAGCACCACACTTCTTTGCTCTGTGTTATCCTTGGAGAGGGGCTGGGGGCCTGGGGCCTGTGGGCTCACTGGGCTGGAGTGGGCCTCTGCTGGGTACACAAACACCAGTCCGCCATCCAGCGGCTGGTGAACAAGGCGAGCCCTCAGTAGAACTCGATAGTTTCCAAAAACAAGGCAGCGCCTTCGGACTGTTGCATTCCTCCTTCCTGCCAGCAGCTGCTAATTTATGCTAATCAGATGCATGAAAACCCCAAGTCCCCAGCAGGTCCCCAGGGACAGGGAGGATCCAGCTGGCTGAACAGGAGGATGAAGTGGGCCTTGTTCCCGTCGCTGCCGTCCCTGCCCTTATCTGGGCCCCGGAGTGGCCCCATTTTTCCTGCTCTGTGGGCCATAGGGGCTGGGGGCCTTGTCCTGAGTACTGGGGACCCTGAGGAAGGCTAAGAGGGTGGGGGGGCCATTCTGCTGCCTGTCTGGGAAAGGGCAAAGTGGCCTACAGTGAGCCCAGCACCCGGCCAGATCCTGACAGCATTAATTCATTGTCTGCTCTCCCAGCTCTTCATGGAAGGAGTCACTGTGGCCGGGAGGAGACCGAGCTCGGGGTAGTTCTGGGGCTTGACTATGGTTGTCCGGAAATGGAAGCCGTTAGTGACTGCTCTGGTGTCAAGCAACCTGGGCTGAGCTCCTGGATCATCCACGACATAGCTGTGTGACCGGGGCAAGCAGCTTGACCTCTGCATCTGAGTCCCCTCATCTGCAATGTGGGGGTGACACTAGTACATTCATGTCGTGGGTGAGAGCTCAGTGGCATCTGCTGTGACCATAAGCAGCTGCTCTTCCAGAGGGCCCAGGTGCTTTCCTTCCTGAGGAGTTTAGGGACAAGGAAATTCCAGGGCCCAGACCCTCCCCAGGGAGGTCCACACCCCAGATTGCATGAGCAGGTGCAGAGTGGGGTGGAGGGCCTGGGCCTGCTCAGTGGGCAGCCTCGGGTCATGGAAGAGGCCCAGACTGAGGGAGAGCAATGTGGTCCTTGAGGTCCATTCTGTGCCCCCTGTTCCCACATTTCTCCCTCCCTCCCCTCCTTGGTCCCTCCCTCATCATGCAATTGCAGCAGGATGGGCTGGCCTGATGGCTGGGCACACTGGCCGCACCTGCCTTTGTCCTTGGTGCGCACTCAGCTTCAGCATCGCCAGGTGAATGAGGAGGGTATGTGCAGGAGAGCTGATGGGGGGCTGAGGGCAAGCACTTAGTCCAGTGCCCGGAGCCCACCCGGCCGGGGCTGGCGGGGCGGGCCCTTCCGGCATCTGCATCCTCAGAGTCTGAGCACTTGGTGACTGATCACTCTTCTCTGGGTGTATCATGATCTTGGGCTACATGAGACAGCCCAGAGACAGGGCTTGGCTTCCTTGGGCTTCTGGAACCTCAGGGCTACGGTGATCAAGTGATTCTAGGTGGGCCATCTAGATCTTACAGTCATGAAGAATTAATTTAAATTTTCCATGGAAGGATCTGGTCCCAGTCCTGGCTGTGAAGGTTATTTTGAGACACCCTGGCCAGTGTTCCCTGCCCTTGTGCAAATAAACTAGCCCCAATAAGCGGGCCTGAAACCCCACCCACCCTCCTTTATGGGCCTGCTGGGCTCTGCGGCTGGTCAGTGACTGGAACTCGGCAGATGCCCTGGATCCCCGAGCCCCAGCTGGGTGGAGTGGGACCATAAAATGTCCCGACCTATTAATGGCAGTGTGGTCTCTGGGCCAGGCAGGGCATCCTGAACTGAAGAAAAATAAAAATGAAATAAACATAATCCAGTGTCACCTCTCTATGAGGTCTCTAGTGTGGGGCAGGGCATGAGGTTCAGGGAGAAAACTATTTCCTGTCAGCTGACCACAGACACGCAGCCCACGGATGGGGCGAAACAGGTCTGTCACTTCCCACTGAGCAGCACTTTGCCTCATTCATAGCCGGCGACGGCTGAGTGTCCAGGGGCCCGGAGGTCCTGCACCTTCCCACTGCCTTGTCTCTACAACCAGAGGCTCCTAGGCAGCTTCTGGCTCTCTCTGAGGTCCCCCTGTCCCGAGACTGGATCCTCCAGACAAAGGCTTCTCAGGGCACGGGGGACCCTTCCAAAGAACAGCCATGGTGACTCACGGGGCTGAGAGATCTCCCAGCCCGGCAGTGAGAGGGAAGGGACGAGGCTCTGAGGACCCGGCAGGGGCAGCTTCCACGTGCGGGTCACGGTGCCAAGCTCTCCATTAACGTCCGTGGCCGCGCTGTGGGGTAGATTCTATTCTGGGTGTGCTAGTGAACAGGCTGTCTGAAAAAACAAACCCCAAACACAAGAAGGGTGGATTTGTAGTGTTTGTCAATTCCCATACTTTGGCGGGGCCGCGGGAGCCCTGTGGCAGTTAAGCCAGTGGGAGACTTTCCCGCAGGCCTCGGGGAAATTCTCACTTCCACCACACGGGGATCAGCCTCCATCAGCAAACTCAGGTGTGTGTGGAAAGCGCCTTCCTCCCACTCCCAGGCTGGTCTTAACTCCTGTTGCAAATCTTCATCCCATTACGTGATAGAAGCATTGGGATCCAGGGATCGTGCTGTGCGCTGGCCCCTGACCAAGGCTCGCCTGAGGTCCAGGGGCTGAGTGCTGGTGAGGTTCTGGTGGGAGGGGCACACTGGACCCTTTGTCTTGGCACCTCCAGCTTCCGCCATGACTTCCACGTCCCTGTCTTCTCCTGGCAGGGCACTGCTGAACCCTTCATTCCTGAGCACAGTGTGCCTTCAGAGCCACCTGGGCCGTGGCAGTGCCATGTCTGTGCCTCTGTGGGTGCAAGGGAGGCACCTGGCTCCACCTGCCCTCTGAGGGAGGGCTCCTGGCACCCGCCAGGCAGCCCCTGTGCCTCCCCATGGGGAAGCTCTGGCTGCTGTGTCAAGCCCACAGGAAGAGCCAGGTCCTGGCCCTGCTTCACCACATCTGGCCTTTCCCTGGGTCTGGGAGAAATTTCACCTAGGGGTTTCAAGGACACCAGCACCCAGCTTTCTCCATGGCTCCCCACTTCCTTCCTCCTGAATCCCCAGAATCTGCCTGGGCTCCAGGATGGGGAGGATGTCTCCAATTCATCACATGATCCTCCAAATGCTCTAGCCCATGGCAGAGTCTGGGCTCTGGAAACATCAAGGCCACTGAGCCTCCTCCTCTGCTCCGTATCTACGTCCTTCTGTGTCACTCCCCAGTGGCCCGATGAGGGGACTGAGGCAGGGAAGCGAGGGAGGGGAACTAGAAATTCTGGAGATAGAGGCATCGGTGAACATTTCAACAAGTGACCCTGATAAAGAAGCAAATGCAGAGAGACCAAATGACCTGCTCCAAGTCATCCAGGGGGTCTGAGACACGTCCCCCGACTTGGGAGCAAGCGACTAGCAACGGTGTCAGAGACTGAGCTTGTTGTCCCCTGGAACAGCTGGGGGACGAAGGCACAGGGCAGAAGGCACCCAAGTGGCTGCAGCAAGTGCAGAGGGCATGAGATCTGGGACTCGGAGCTCAGGCTTTGTCTGGTGCTGGCCCTGAGGGACCAGTCACCGCCAGGACCCTGGGAGGGCTCGGAGAACCTGAGAGAGGATGAAGGAAATGAACAGGGGCAGCTGGTGGCGTGTGGATCTGGGGATTTGTCCCCTCTGATGTCCACTTCTTGTCTCCTTTGCTGGGGTGCTTTGAAGGCTGAGGGCCATGTGGATGGGGGGACCTACTTCAAGGAATTCCCCCCTCCATGCCTCTTGTCTGAGCATCCTGGCTCTGGCCTTGGGTTCCTGAAGTCTCCTCCCCTCTCTTAAGTTTTTTTATTTTTATTTTTTGAGACAGAGTCTCACTCTGTTGCCCAGGTGAGAGTGCTGTGGTGTCATCAAAGCTCACAGCATGGGAGGCTGAGGCAAGAGAATCGCTTAAGCCCAAGAGTTAGAGGTTGCTGTGAGCTGTGATGCCACAGCACTCTACCGAGGGTGACATAGTGAGACTCTGTCTCAAATAAACCAACAAGCAAAAAATCTCACTGCAGTCTCAAACTCCTGGGTTCAAGAGATCTTTCTGCCTTAGCCCCTCGAGTAGCTGGGACTACAGGTGCCTGCCACAATGCCTGGCTAGTTTTTCTATTTTTAGTAGAGATGGGTCTCCATCTTGCTCAGGCTGGTCTCAAACTCCTGAGGTCAGAGGATCCTCCTGCCTTGGCCTCTCAGAGTGCTAGGATTACAGGCATGAGCCTCAGAGAGCATGGCCCCCTCTCTTATTATTTTAACAATCTCAAATATATAGGGAAGTTGCAAGTACAGTAGGAAAAACTATTTTTCTCTAATCACTTGAGAATAAGTTGCTGCCATAGTTCTTCACCTGCCTTGAACCCTCAGTGTCTTTTCCCCACTAACAAGGACATTCTCCCCAATGCAATGTGGAAATGACGAGGCCATTTCTCTGAGGAAGGAGCTCATGTTCAGCTTTCCAGCTGATCCCCAAATGAGGTTGAAAACACAGTTGTCACATTGTGTGTATGTGTGTGCATGTTGCTTATGTGTTAAAAGAGTTTATTTATAAAACACGACATTAGAAATAAAAAGACCAGAAATTTCATAACTGTGGCTGGGCAGTTCTTATTTTTTTAAGACACACCAGAAGCTTTAAGGTGGGGAAGGCAAAGGGCGGCATCCCGGGACTCTGTGGCTTCTGCCTGGGGGCACGCCCTGACCTGGTCCCTCTCGCCTTGGCCAACACCACTGAGGCCCAGAGGGGCCCAGATGAGGCTGGGGGTTCCACCAGAGCAAGCACAGCCCCTGCACGTGGCCAAAAGCAACAGCCCTGGGTCAATATTAGCTCGTGCGGAACCGACCTAAGGAATGTGTGGCTTGTCCTTTGCGGCCTCTGGGAGGGAGAGGTGGATTCAGGCACTAGCAGGGCACTTGTTGATGGTTCAGCCTTCTTCTGTGTGGATGGGGAAACCGAGGCCCTGTGGCAGCAGGACTTGCCTTGGGACACAGTGCGTGCAATGACCATCAGAAAAACACTCCTTTTGGCTCAGCGCTTGTGTCTCAAGTGGCTAAGGCGCCAGCCACATACACCTGAGCTGGCGGGTTTGAATCCAGCCCCGGCCCGCCAAACAACAATGATGGCTGCAACCAAAAAATAGCTGGGCGTTGTGGCAGGCGCCTGTGGTCCCAGCTACTTGGGAGGTGGAGGCAGGAGAATTGCTTGAGCCCAGGAGTTGAGGTTGCTGTGAGCTGTGATACCACAGCACTCTACCCAGGGCGACAGCTTGAGGCTCTGTCTCAAAAAAAAAAAGAAAAACACTCCTTTTTTCTCCATTCTTTTCTTTCCCGTTCTGATTTCCCCCTTGCAGCTTCTGGGAGGCCACAGAAGTCTGGTCAGCAAGCACTGGGCTGGGGGACTGAGGCTGAGTTTGAGTCCCCTTTCACTCTAGTTTTGCTGTGGGCTCTGGCTCCTTTCTGTCAGAGATTCCCTCTCCTGCAAACTACAAACTTTGACCTTCAGCATATCTACCTGACTAATTCAGGTGCCCAAGATCAAAATTCTTCAGGGGCCAGGTACAGAAAGCAAATGTGGGATGCACCCAGCTGTGGGGCAATAGGGAGAGGTGGAGTCTGTGGAGAATTTGAAAGCGTGAGCCTTGGCAGTGCCCGTGGCTCAGTGGATGGGGTGCCAACCACATACACCAAGGCTGGCAGGTTCGAAAGCTAAAGCAACAACGACAACTGCAACAAAAAAATAGCCAGGTGTGGGCGGTGCCTGTGGTTCAGTAAGTAGGGCACTGGCTCCATGTACCGAGGGGTGGTGGGTTCAATCCCAGCCCCGGCCAAACTGCAACAAAAAAATAGCCAGGCATTGTGGTGAGCATCTGTAGTCCCAGAAAGCATCTGTACTTCTCATTTGAAGTGCGTGAGGGAAGGCTCTCCTGTGTTACAAAGGGATAAACTGAGGCACAGAGCATAATTCTGAACACAAAGCAGTAAAACAGAACTGACTTCCAGTTTGGTTCTCTTCCCAGCATGACACCTGGCTGTGTGATTGACACCCCTTCCGTTCCAGTATCCCAGGGCAGAGGTCCGGGTCACTCCGTTGGACAAACACTTACGGACAATCACTCTGTGCCAGCCTCACCCCTGTCTTCTGGGGCCTCTACTTCAGACTAATACAGCAAGGTGAAGAGTTAGCAATTCAGGATCTGAAAAAACTGGCAAAAACCAGGATGTACATGGAACCCATAGAGAGAGAGATACAAACACAGCACATAAAAATATTTTTTAAAAATGGAGGAATGGTTTTATAATCAGACACTTTGATAGCTACTATAAATTAAACTATTAACAAATTCAAGTATCTTGCAAAAATGGGGGAAAAACCTGTAAGCAAATCCAAAGATCCTTTTGACTTATAGGTGAAAGATGAATTTCCTTAATATATAAAGAACATCCTTGAATCAATATGAAATAGATCAAAACTGCTTCTGACAGTTTTTAGAAAAGAAAATACATATGATTCCTAAACATAAAAATATTCTTAATACCAATTGTAAAAAGAACTGAACAGCAATGCAAACTATTCCTCATCTGTCATATTGGGAAATATTCAAAAGTTTGACAACTCAATGTGTTGGTGAGGATATGGGAAACGGACAGTCTTTTATAATGTAGGTGGAAGTATAAATTGATACAACTTTTAGGAAGAACAATTTGCCAATATTGATCAAAATTTGAATGGTCATAACTTTCAGCCTAGTAATAACACTTCTAGGAATCTAATACAGTACACATGTATTGTATTCAAACGTGAAATCAATGCATATACAATGCATGATGTTTATTGCTATCATGTTTGCAATGGCAAAAGGTTGGAAACAATCTAACGTTCCTTGGTTAAAGCTTATTTAATTACGAGACAGCCAGTCAAAGGAATAGCATGCAGCTGCAATAAAGAATGGGCACACTGTTTGTGTTGTGACATGGCACAATCTCCAAACACATTCAGTGAAGGGCAGGTAGTTTATAACATGTATAAGGTACGCTGTCGTTTGTGATGATGGTATACGTACGAACATGCTTGCGTATGCGTGTGAATCTCTGGAAGAAAGTGCCAGAAAATAGGCCATAGTGTTTGGTCCAGGGGAGAATGACAAGGTGGCTGTTAGGGGTTGGAAGGGTATTTATTTTTCATTGTATATCCTTTCATATATTTTCAATTTTGGATCATGTGCTTTTGTATCTATTCGACAATCCATTTTTAAAAGTAGGCATCAGGCATCCCTGAGGGGCTGATGAAGAGGCAGGGAGGGGAGGGAAGACCAATGGGCCGTATAGACCTCAAAATGCTTTGCAGTTCTGAGCAGCATCAAGAGCTCATGTGGTTTGGTGGCAAGTTTACAGGCTTTTGTGCCTCAACCCCAATTCTAAACATACTTCCAGTTAACAGATTCTCTGCCACAGCCCTCAGTTTCTAAGTTTGTGAAATGGGTGCAGGAGAGCAGTTCATTCACAGGGCGGTGAGGTGGTGCTGCCCTTCAGCCTCCCCACCGCTGGGACCTCCCTCTGGGTCAGGGCCCACACCCACCCCCTGCCCTCCCAGGCAGAAGCTCATGGCCACGTTATTTAGCAGAGCAGCCAGGGGTGGAGGATGGGGGTGGAAAATGTCGACATCAGCCCGATGGGAAATGGCGTGCTTCTCCAACCACAAACACCCCCTCATTTCCCTCCAGTACCAGGGGCATAAGGGGAGTGGGGTGGGGCTGAGGCTGGTGTGCCAGTGACATCTTCAGGCCTTGCACCTGCAAGCCCTCTTGGCCAGCAGCTTTGGTGGGTGGAGTGTGCTCCTGCAGGGGCCTTGGGAGGGGAGTTGCACGTGGGCTCTGCCCCAGCGAAGGCGTTGACAGCTCCTGATTAGCGGGAATAACCCAAGGCTCAGCTGTCTGTGAAAGAAAGGACGCAGCTGGACATAAGGAGCCACTAACAATTCGTGAGCCAGGCAGGGCTCATTCTGGATCAGCCTTTAGGAAGTACGGTGAGCAGGGGGAAGGTGACAAGTTAGGGGAGGGATAAGGCCTCAGAGGCCATCCACCTGGTCCAGTTTCCTCATCATTACCTTAATCTTCACAGTAATTCTGCAAGAAGGGCTGACCTATTGTTATCTCCACTTTGCAGTTGAGAAAACGGAGGGTGCAGAGAGATGTGAGGCTGGCCCTTGGTCACACCACTCACCCTGTGAACCCAGGTTGGCCCCTCTGGGCCCTTGGACTTCCCCTTCTGATGCCTCTTAACTAGGGACCTACTGCCTGCTATTTTTAGCCCCCCAGTGTCATCTCTAGTATGCCTTTTACTAAGAAGTGGTATTGCTACCAGTCCTGTGATGCCACCACTAAGTTGTGACTTCCTGGCCTCTGCCTCCCCAGCTGGTTGGGCTAGAGGCCCTGGGGCTGCCACCGTCTAGACAGCCCTGGCTAAGCTGGGAGTGTGACTGGAGGCCCTCTCTCCATTTCTTAAATCCCGACATGGGGACCTTTGCAGATGGCAGCCCTTGCAGGCAGGGCCTTGCTTTTGTTTGTTTGTTTTTCAGAAGCAAGGACGAAGGTGTCTTGCTACGTTGCCCAGGCTGGACTTGAATTCCTGGCTTCAAGTGATCCTCCCTCCTCAGCCTCCCAAGGATCTGAGGACTGTAGGCACTGCCACCATGCCAGGCTTAGGGCCTTGTCTTGTTCACTGCGCCATTCCTGGGACCTAGCACAGTGCCTGGCACTTAGCAGGCACTCAGATAAAGACTTGATGTTAAATGAATAAATCTGCCTGCCAGATTAGCTTTCTGCACTGTCCCCAGGACGGGGCCACTGGCACAGACCCAAGTTCCCTTGACAATAAGGTCGGCGTGTGCAGAGCTGCAGGGTCTCTACATGTGCACTGTGACAGGGGCCCCCTTCCTAGTGTAAGTGGGGGGCTCCAGGCATCTTGCAGGATAGAGTGACCTTTTAGTGGGACACAGATTCTACAGACTGGATCCTTATTTGTCAAAGGTTTTAGTTGTTAAAAAAAACACATAGATTCTGAATTGGTGGCCCAGACTACCCACCCTTTAGATATTTGTGGGAGGACAGAGGCTCCAAAGCCTGCATCTGACAGTGGGTCCCAACCCTCCAAGGACTCCCTTCCCTGCTAGGAGGGACAGGGTGGGTGGCCCAGGAGGCAGCCGCGGGAGCTTGCTCAGCCTAGGCACCCCCCTTTGCTGCCTGCCTCACAACACACTGTGTCCAGGGGGAGGTGATGGTGGTGCGGATGGAGAAGGGCGACCGAGAGGAGGAGGGGAGGGTGGAGAGAGGAGGCTGATGCTGTGCGCTCTGGCTGGGCAACAGGAACCTGGAGGGTCCTGTACAGAGGCCACATCTGGGGGGGTGCAGTTTGAGACGTGTAGAGTACAGGTGGGTGCAGGGACGGGTGTGTGTGCACGTGTGTGTGCATGACATGCAGGGACCCGGGGAGGGAATAGCAGCAGCTGGGGTCCCCAGAGCAAGGATGGTGTCCCTAGGACAGTAGCAGGGGCCCCTCATGGCCTGGCCTCCCAACCTGCCCCATGCCCAGCAGGAGAGGCCTGGGTCACAACTGGGCTCTTCATCCGCAGCTGGCCGGGGACAGACCTGTCAGCAGTTGCTGGAGATTTATTGGTAGCCCTGAAAGTGCTGCAGTCAGGAGGCCTGGCCAGCTGACAGGCTCCTAGCTGTTTACCCAGCACCGAGGAATGTGAGGGCAGCAACAGCCCCACTGGGGTTGGAGGGCTTCCAGCCACTAGGTGCAGCTGCTCAGAGTCACCTGCCTGGCCCCGGGCCCTGGCTGAGGGCGGCCAGGCCTCAGAGAGCGTGGACTTGAACCCTTCCCTGTTACACACAGGGAAATGGAGGTTGGAGTGGGGAGGTGGCAAAGCCCACAGCAGTTCTGTGCACAGTCAAGAACAGAAGACTGGCTAGGGAGATGGCAACGTGACAGAGAATCATCACTTGCAGGGATGACCTTGTCTATGTATGCCCCTGTGTACTGCCTCCCCCACTGCCATATTCACTCTCTGAGAGTGGAGACTTTGTCCTGCACACTGATACGTGTCAGCACCACCGGCAAGCCTCTTACTGGGTGGATAAAGCCGGAAGGCAGGGTTTCTTTTTCTTACATTATAAGATGTCCAGAGGAAGGCAGCTCAGGACTATTCAGAGGCTTCACAATACCAGCAGACCTGGGCTGTTTCTGCCTCTCCTCTCCACTAGCCTTAGAATATGATTTTTTTTGTCCTCATGCTCTCCAAATGGCTGCTGACCCTCCAGGTATTGCATCTGCATCTCCAGCAGGACGCAGGGAGTTTGGACAGCTGGTAGAAAGCATGTATTTACGAAGTCTGTCCCTTTTAAATCAGGAAAACTGCCGGTTTCCTAGCACATTGGCAAAACCGTAATTCTTTGCCTCACTTTTTTTTTTTTTTATTGTGACATGTGCTTTATTTAAAGTCAGACATTTCTGAAACTCCAGTATTGAATCTCTCAGTTAGGGAAAGGCTCAGGGCATTGGAAGCCCTGGAAAGAGGTTGTGATGGTCTCTAGGCTTCTGTGTCCTGGGGCTGGGGTTTAGGCAAGGATGGGGCTGGACGGTGTTGGCTGCACTAGGCTCTTAAGTCTTTTGATATATAGGGGCTGGCTTCATGGATCTACACGGAAGCCAAGGACAAAGGTACAAAATTAGGAACTGTCTCAAAATGAGGAGTTAGACATTTTGTTAAACAACCTTATGCTGAATGACACTTGGGTGCAGCAAGAAATAAAAAAAAAATTATTAACTTCCTTGAGTATAACAACAATGAAGACACAAATTACCAAAACCTATGGGATACAGCAAAAGCAGTCCGGAGAGGAAAATTTATCGCTTTAGAAGCCTACATTCAAAAAACAGAAAGAGAGGGCAGCTCCTGTGGCTCAGCGAGTAGGGCGCGGGCCCCATATACTGAAAGTGGCGGGTTCAAGCCCGGCCTCGGCTGAACTGCAAAACAAAAAAATAGCAGGGCGCTGTGGCGGGCACCTGTAGTCCCAGCTACTCGGGAGGCTGAGGCAAGAGAATCGCTTAAGCCCAAGAGCTGGAGGTTGCTGTGAG